>OMNW01014409.1:18587-38796 GCA_900303245.1 Selene dorsalis
CGAAGGGAGGATTGATGGGTGGATGTGAGCTGGGAGCTGATGAGCAGTTGACCGGCCTGTTGCATGGACACATGTACACGCATGATGAAGGAAGTTTGTAAGTAAGGTCGGAACACACAAGCAAATAAGCTGCTCCATAAACAGCTCCATCATGGTACAAAGAAAAACAAACACGTGCTGTTCCAAACAATATAGAATACACGCACAACACGCATGTTTTCATTCATTCAGCACATGCATGTTCACGGGGGTAACATATACACACAGATACACCCGTCCGCCTGTCTCTCACTCACGCACTGGAGCTGTGATTTACCTTTTGTTATTGGCGCCCTTGATAAGGATCTAAAAGGACGGGACAGAATTGGCTTGGCAGCGTGCCAACACCTCAGAGCAATCTGCGGCTCGTCTCTGGAGGTGGACTGTCCAGCCGCTCCCTCAGCGCCGGTGCAACACTGGCTGATCACACGCTAAGAGGAACGGCTGATGAATCATAATTGTGGTGATAAAGTAGACCAGGCAACACGGGCTTTCGCACATCTTTGTGATAGAAGACGTCGCCGCAAGCCTCCATCCTCTTCCTGTCTTTGTTTTCTTGGTGGTCTGCGGCGCATATGGGCGTCTTTATGTGTGCATCTGTGCGTGTGCGTGTTATATTAGATGAATTTGATGTAATGCAACAGGCTACGGGACTGAGATGCAGGAGCACATTGCTGTTGATTAGTCTAACTGCTGCCTGTTCTGACTCAGCCTCTCTAACATAAATATTGATGGAGTGCTGACAGAAATATGTTTCCCTGTGTCAACAGGGCCACAACGCCTCTTGTTGTGTGGTTTATTTGGCAACACGAATGCCTGCTACTTTTCCGCTCCATTTCTGGGAAGGTATACCATTCCCCTGACTGCAAATGCTACAAACAGTCAATATTTTTTCTTTTCATTATGTACCGGCTCACTGTTTGACATTCTCAGTGATCCCTGTGGTGAATGCACGGCCTCGAATAATTGGATTACAGGGTAGAAAGAGATGTTTTAGTGATGAGTCGGTGTCTTTGTGTCGCAGCAGCGATGTTTCTTGGCACAGTTTATTTTGATTGAGGTATTCATCAACAAGGGTCAATATCATTCTGTTGTCACTAGCATCTCATTACTTACCAGTATCAACAGAGGTGGAGACTAACCTGCTGCATTTAAAGGAATTTATTTCTTGTTGGCAGTCATGCTTGTGGTGATAATCCTTCAGCCATTTTCGTGTTCACCAGGCAAGAAGTGAGACTATGGCCTCTGAGTAGCTACCTGGCTAGCATTCTAACTTCAGTAGAATAAATGAAACATCCATCATGTTGTCTGTGGAGGACATTCAGAGTTTCCTCCTCATAACAGCAGCTACATGATGGCTGTGCTATTGCCGTGGTTACAGATTTACAACAGAGGTATTCTGCTGTGAGGCATCATAGTAACTTTGTATCTTGCATCCTGTAATGGGAAATTTTGGTGTTAACTCATAGTATGCTTTACGAGTGTTGTATAACCATGTTAACCAACTGAACTTTCCTTACTTAATCCTTTGATGACAATCTATGTGACATGTACCAGACACAGGATGCAGAGTCCACACAGGACTGGTTAAAGGTCAGGACATTTTTTGCCACCACAATCCAGTCACATGACATAGACTATTCATTTTAAGTCTACAAAATTACCAAAGCATATTAACACTAACTTTATTATTATTATTGTTATATTATAACCTTTATTTTACTTCAAAAGAACATTGAAGCGGTGGTCTTCATTTACAATGGTGTTGAGAAGTCTAACATCATAATAAACATAATGAAGCAGACAACCTGAGCTGAGCCACAGCAACACTGCCAGCTGGTTTGGTTTCAGCTAAGACAAGAAAACTATCAAGTAGCACAAAATCTGCAAATTAACCATGTCAAAATGTTACATGTTGCGTAACATGTGATATGTCGAACTTTATATATTCATGGAAATCCAGGGCAACGACATGCTGGACTACTTTTTGAACATCGGGCTGCGACAGCATGTGGACCAAATGTACCCAGTGTTATTTGGCTTTTGATGGAGAGCTGGAAGGGACCTGGATAATGGATAGGGGGGCACTGACCCAATAATAGTTGAGAACCAGTGACTCTCAGAACACATAATATCCACTAATATACAACAGCACTGAGAAGTCACTGGCTTCATATCTTAGTCCATCAGAAACCGGCAGATTCCTAATGGTCCTTTGTTGGATGAGAGTAAGGAGAACTCCTTATAGAATTGACCCTGTGTTAGCTCTGTATCATTCACATCTGTCAGCTCCTGGTCCAGACAGCTGCTTCTCCAGTCCCCTCACAAAATGTACTGCTCCCTTTCTCTCCTCCTAACTCACAAACCAGCCCTCCAGGGTTTTGACTTAACTATTCCAGCTCTGTGTCCCAATAGAACATGTTGCATTTCTTGTTCCTCCTATTCTGATTAGAGCCCCTGCTTGCAATTACCCACTGCTCTCCTCTTGTGTACACAAATAATGCAATTTTCTCCCTCAAGTGGAACAGTTCAGGTCATGTTGCTCTTGGCACCTGAAATGTGTCCCTCCTGTAGAAAACCTGCAAGAAGCAGCCATCATTTCCATAGCTGATGAGTGTATAACAAGGCTCGGTCCAACAAAAACAATCTGCTCTGCAAGCGCTGAACTTCACCCTTCGCCCTGAGCTGTATTTGGAATTGCAGTGCTGAGAGACGTGTGGGGGAAATTAAGTCTTGTGACTTCACTCATTGAGCCAAAAAACAAAAAAAATCTAACTAATGTTCTGCCCTTTGACATGCCAGACTCTGTCAATGCTTGTTTAGCCACAGTAGACAATATATGAGTCATTACAGTTGGTGTTGATTTCTTTCACCTTGGATAAATGTCCTCTAAATTAGTCGGCCTCGGCCTGCATGCCCCATCAGAGGGGAAAGACTGAACACACAGGATTTAGCGGGTGGCTTAAAGCTCTCATCTGGATTTGTCGCACAGTGTTGCAGCCGTGTGAGTGGAGATGCCAGAGCGCACAGTGAAATGACCTCTTTGAAGGTGAACCCAAAATGTTTTGTGGCTATTTTCTCAGCTACATTCTGCTTATCCTGCTTTCGGCTGTATCAGGCACAGAGCCAGTGTACACATTCAAATCATGACACGAGCTTATGCCTATTGAAACAGGCATAAAATAATGAAATAGGTTTTTTTCTTTGTCATTTTTTGTGGTATTGTATTATGTTTCTTTTCCTGCTTCCTCCCACTTTTACACTGTACTCTGTGTCATTATAGGATCTCATTTGGTGGCGCAGGTGGGCAGATAAGCTGATCCGTTTACATAGCTCACAGTGAACAGCAGTAAAAAAAAAGAAAAGAAAAAAAAAAAGACCCCATGAGGCCTGATGGCTCTGCGATGCAGGCCAGACTCCTGCTGAGTAATGGTGTCAGGCCAAACTCCTGGTGTCAGCTATGCTAGCAGCAGCAGTGGGACCAGCCTGTGATTCATGTTTCATTAATCAAACATTTTAGAGCCCTGTAGCTAACTGGAGCAGACGCTTGGATGTATCTTTCTTAATCCTCTCCATTTTTAATCAGGCTAATCTTGCACAAAATGAAGAACCTGGTTTGGAAATATTACTGAAAGCAAAGGGAAAAAGGAAAATGTCTCTTCTGGCTGCCTCTTCTTTCGTGTCTCAGCTGACGATCTCTCTTAAGAGTAACAAAAGGAAGCTCATCTAGAACTCTCTCTGCTCTCACTCACAAATATAAACTTTAATTTCTTATAATTCAACCCACATATCTTTCCTCCTGTAGTGCATTCTACTGCGTTTTCTCTAAATCCTCATGTTTTTTTCACATCTTCTGTCTCTCATTGAGCTTCTGTGCATCAGTTGCTAAGGACAGCAAATTTGATTATGTCTACACATAGACAGTTTTACCTCTGGGTTTGTCACATCGCTGCTTGCCAGCTTCAGTCAATAGAGGAAAAACACGAGCTCTCAGTTGCATTGGATGAGGTTCAATAGGAAGAAAGTGAAGTGTAAATTATTAACAGTCTACATTACACACTGTGTAAAGTAATGGATAGCGTGGGTTAAGATAAGGAGCTGCATGAAGGCAATAGTATATTCATTAAGGCAGATTACAACCTGTTAGCGTGAGTGTACATACTGTGTATGGAAGTGTGCCTGTGTGTGTGTTTTCATGCAGAATGTGTTCCCCCTCTTTGCATCTGAATATTAAAGAAAACAGTTGAGGCTTAGGTTCAGTACATTTCTAATGCAAATCTGTCACAAGTTCAAGAAGTGCAGTCGGCAAGCTTGAATTTTATTTGCAACTTTACAGTCACATAAGCAACATTATGTAAACAAATTGTTAAATATCAGTGCGCGAACATAAATGTTCTTAATGAGTCCTCAGGGAGCTGCTCCACAATGGTGCAGTGTTGCCGTGGATGTAGGTCAGTGCTTTGTGTATGACTTGTGTGTGCCCCTGCCCTACAATACTACTTTCCACATACTGGAGCAATTTCTTCATATGTTTCGTATGTGGGGGTGACCTTTCCTCTCCTCCTCTGCTGGATTGTGTTGTCTGGGTGCAGCAGGTCGCTGCGGACATTTGTGATGAGGCTGCAGGAGAAAGTGAGGTTCTCTGAGGTCCTCAGAGAGGCAAGTGGTGGGAGACAGAGGAAGAGAGAGAGAGGGAGAGGTGGGCGGCTGGGTGTGGAGTGGGGGTGTGGGGGCGGTGGTGGTATTTCCCTGTGTATTTCCCAGCATTCAGACAGTTGGCCCATGTTCAGCTATGATGTAACTGTCCCCTCTACAGACTATTCATGGTAAGAGAAAACAAGTGCAGTAACTCTGTCACAGACACTTGCATGCATGTAATCACTCGGTGTACACATACAAAGCACCACCTCCATCATCGCCACCATCACCATCATAATCATCACCATTATCATTCAGCTGTAATTTATTAACATTCATCTGAAAGCAAAGTAAACGACTGAGAAGGTTTAATTCCACTCCACTGGCATTTTTTTTTTAATACAGAATGTACTCATACAGTCATAGTGACACACTGCTAACACTGATTCTGTAGAACTTCTCCATACACCAGGGGACATTTGGTGACTTGTAGTTATTTTAACTGGCTACAAATAGTCCATTTGAATGATTTGTCATGCAAAGTCAGACTGTCTTTCATAGACTGGGGCTTGCTGGGGGCGTGCTAATTTATTGATGAAGCAGTCACATTTTGTTAGCATTCTGGAAACAGGGAACAAACATCAGGGTCCTGTGTGAGTTTGGCTGACCATCAGTTCATCCCAACATCCTGCCTAAGCAGATTTTGTTGCTCTATAATATCACCTGACTTCCTCCTTTGCTGCTGTCGTACCCATGTCAGTTGAAAAAAACGAAACTTCTCCTTTAAGGGGAATATGCTGTTCTTGACATGAGCAATATAAGCCTGTAAGTTGTTTCCTGTATATATACATTTGCAGTGGGTGAAGTGAACATTATAATACACACATGGGAGTCAGACAAGTTTATCAAATATCTAGGTCATCTCTTTGGTGGATATGTTGGAATCTAGAGCTCCATCTAGCTTCAACCATCATCTAGCCAAGTCTAGGCGAAAAACACCATCCATCCATTTTCTCCCGCTTATCCGGGGAGGTGAAAAACACTTCCACTGATTCTGTGTGAATTTTTTTTCTCATTTATTTAATCAAGTGGAGTCTATAGAGGAGGGTCTGGCTAAATCAATAAGCAAATGGGGAAATTTTGGCTTTAAATGCAGTAATTGTAATGAGTCTGAGAGGTGTTCCATGAATCACTTTGGGCCCCCATGTAATACTAGTCCTGTGCAAATAGAGTGTGATAAGCATGACTAACAGATTTGGTCTTTCATTTCACCTTCCAATATGTTATCTATATTATCTGTTTAGATTAGGGTTTCAGACAGCATTGTGGTTTTGTTATACAACTGCAGAGACGGGCTGCTATAGCTGGACTGAGCCCAGAGGGTTTCAGTATGAAGCCTGTCCACACTTTAAAGTCGTCTTGTGTCCTGTGGAAGAAGGAGGATGTTTTTCTAAAGGGGTGGTGAGAGAGAGTGAGAGAGATTGTGTGAGTGAAAATAAGCAAAATACATGTGTGAAGGAGAGGTGATTACAGTCCAGAATCTCCCCATAAACTCAATCTTTGAGTAAAGTTGACACACAGTCATGTTAGAGTGACTCACTCTTACAGTGTGATGCAGTGAAGCATCCATTCTTACAAACTATAGAAATCTGTCTTAATAACAATACTTCAAAATAAGCTGCTGTTCAAACAATTAAATGACTGGTGCAAAAAAAAAAACCCTCTGAACCAGCTAAAAATGATCAGAAGAGCTTTTCAGACAACTGCAAATATATTTATGCATATGTAAAAACCCTCACATGTATTCACAGACAGATGGACACAGACACACACACACATGCACGCATGCACACACATTGCTCTCTAGCCCAGAATGTCATCATCTCAGTCAAGCGTTCAAATCTGATTTAGGGCCTTTTAGAAAAGCAATCAGAAAAGAGAGCTTTAGTGGAACACAGAAGATGAAATCAGGACTTATTATATTCGTTTTCATAACTCGCCCACAGAAAGTCACTGGAGCAAAGTCATGAGTCCGTTAAGTGGAGAGAAGGTTCTGTTTTCTGTTTGCTTTCCCTCACTAAACAAACAGGGGAGCTGTGGAGATGAATTTACACCCATGTGCTGTGATTTGGAAACGTTAAAATATCTTACCGTATTACTTCTCTGGTGGATTCAGTTCAACTCCATTCTGACATTTTTCCTAATGACCAGTCATTATTGTGTTCTTCACCTCTTCTCTTCTTCTTTACTTGCTTCTGTTTGCATCAATGCTTCTGTATCATGCACCGAGAGATCTCTCCTTTAATCCTTTTAGTCTTACTTGTGTTTAAGGGCACATTCACACCTCAGCTGTTTGTTTCTTGTTCTAGCCTCTGAGTTCACTGAGCGAGAATACTTTCATCCAGTTTATCAACCATTAAAAGAAAATGTGAGACATACCTTTGGTCTTAGTTGTTTACCTCTTCAGGATCTCCCCTCTGTAAAAAACACACTGAACCTAGTGGGACATCAATATTCATGATTTGTTTGACCTCCTCTTTTATGTTCTACTAGAATCCCATAAGATAAGAGAATGATCCACCATCATTACACACTTCCCTCAGTGCAGCGCCGTTGAGGGCCGTTTATCACACATTGACTCTGTTGCTGATCCTCTGAATAACCTACTTTTCAACTTCCATTTCTGTCTGAGAATGCCTATTGATGCCTTTATGACAACTAGCATATAAATCATAGCTACCTTGTCCTCTAAAATTGTATTCATCTCTAGTTCACATATTTCCCTTACACAAAAAGTGGCCTTTGCTAAGTCAATTAATGATGTTTCTCATTAAATACTGCACTAAATAACACACCAGTAAGATACTGCTCCATTTTTGTTGAGCCTCTTTGGATCAGTCTGTGACTTTTTACATTGAGCCTAATGTTGCCGTGCTATGCTGCATGTCACAGGATGCCGATGCCGATTAGTGATCAAGGAAACCAATAACCGATATTTTGAACCGATATTCATTTTCAGTAAAAATGGAAATTTTGGTGTCAGAATTTAGAATAACACACCTGGGATTAGACTGAACGCAGTATACTGTTTGTTTCTTTTTTTGTATACTGTGAAAATCTGTGATAAAAAGACCTCAAATTTTTGTAGAATAACACTCCAACTCCAACACAAATCTTGATTCAGTGGGGACTGTGGGTGGGACATTGTTACACAGCCAAGAGTGGTGACTTCAAGCAGAGAGATGGCCGTAGCATGCTAACCAACTAGCCCCAACGCGTCTTTACAGTGTGTCTGAAGATGTAACTCTACTAAGAGGAGGTGTTAGAGCCTCTTATCTTGTAAAGGCAGGCATGGTAATGGTTATCAGTATAACTTATTTGTTGTGAGGTCTGCATGACACAGGAGAATATTAGTGCAACATGACCCTCTGTCTGTTTACAGACACCAAGATGTCAGTACTTCTATTCCTCTAATGTTTTCAAAAAGAACACTGGTATGATTTTTATCTTTGGTGTTTGGCAAATGATCCCAACTACTGGAGTGAAAGCAATTTAAATTGGTTTATTTAAGGGAGAGGAATAAGTCCTAATATCATCACTTCCAGACTGATCATGTGTCTTTTACCTGGGCCCTCTCTGTGAGGAGTTTGCATGCTCATGTGGTTTGGATGCTCGAATTTGTTTCCATTCTGCAAACACATGCAGTTAAGGTGAATTACAGACCTTGAATTCGAGGCCAGGAGCGGTGAATGTGTTTGGGTTTGTGTATCGGCCCCGTGATGGGGTTGCACTGCCTTTCACAACATGCATGCTGGGCTAAAAGACTAAAAGCCTTATACTATACTGAGAGAAAAGGAGAGAAGCAGAGAGAGATGCCGGCAAAATGAAGGCATTTAATGTTTCTGAATAAATATTTCCCTCACATCCTTTGAGAAACGTTTTCTGGGATTACAGCTTCTCCACATCAGAGCCGCTCTGCCTCTAATCATCTTTACTCTGGAAGATTTCAGTTTCTTGTCCAGTCTGTCACTTATCATTTTTATGTCAACTGTCACACATTCTCATTTGTGCAGTATTGTTCCCTACGTTGCATTTGAAACTTTATACAGTGGTGTGCTGTGACTTGTGTTATGAACGATCGCAGCTCAATTAAATCACAAAAAAGGCATTAGACCCTCGAGTACACACAAAGCAACGAGTATATTTGACTACAACTGGATTGTATTTGGAAATTAACCAGTTGGCATTTCTCACAGGGGTAGTATATCCATGGTGATAATGCCCGTTGCTTAGCAGTCTCTGCCGGCTGTACTCCTTTTTTTTCATAAGGGGTAAAATCCTCAAGATTAGTCGCCTTGGCAAATGGTCTGCATTGGCTCTTTGTCACTGTTTCACCATCTTTTGTTTAATCAAGCGTTTTCCATTGAGATAGGAATCGCTGTGACAAAGTTGGAAAGATAAGCATGAGTAATGATCATCTTATCTCCCAGCCAACATTTTAAGCCACTGCATACTCATACATGCATAAGCGTCTCTTGAATAAATTAGATTTTGTGAAGCACATACATGCACACACATTTCTCCACTGACTCCAGAATCCTTAAGATTTTGCCCTAACCTTAACCCCTTTGCTGCAGGACTAACTTTAATCCTCAAACTAATCCAAACCATTTTTAAATCAAGCCCTAACACAAACTTAATCCCAAAAGTATATTGAACCCCAAACATCCTGATGCTGATTCTGATTCTGATCCTGATCAGGCCACATCCTGATCCAGCACGTTGTATAAACCTTTTAAAGATGTTTAATGCTCAAAGGGACAAATTTAGTAACACACAGACCCAGGCTCACAGTTTCGCACCTCCGCTCTCCTCCCACAGTGAGGTCATCCTCTCCAACATCGACGTGGGCATCGCTGGCATCTGGGAGTGCTTGGTGATCAGTTCCCGTGGCAACACCTCTCAGCAAATGGAGATCGTTGTTCTGGAGACGTCGGCACCGTACTGCCCCACTGACAGAGTCACCAACAATAAAGGGGACTTCAGGTGAGTGGCCTCACAGCAGTGATGCACCGTACAGCTGCTGAACCATGTGTGGTCAAACACTGTCAGCTCTATTATGTCTATCAGGGCTGACATTTTTGGGACATGTTTGCTTTCTTGCTGAGACTTAAATGTGAATGCTGACATCACTTGCGTGCTTGGGCAGTAAATATGAAGCTACCCCCAGTGGGGTAGC
The DNA here is from genome assembly GCA_900303245.1 of Selene dorsalis. Lineage (NCBI taxonomy): Eukaryota > Metazoa > Chordata > Actinopteri > Carangiformes > Carangidae > Selene > Selene dorsalis. The sequence continues at coordinate 28,504 of OMNW01014409.1, forward strand.
AAAATTAGCAGCCAACCAGCTAAAAGTGGATGACATAAATTCATTATATTATTTGAAATCATAACCCTGGTGATGATTAATTGTTGATTACTTTGGCACTCCTCATATATTGCAGTACAATTGGGCTCCAAGTCATTAAACAAACTGTGTTACCTTTGGTCCTTATTCATATTGCATTCACCACCTCTGGTAGTTGTGACTGAATCATTGAGCAGGCGAGGCTGGTGTATGTGTCATGTTTTCCAAAAGTCTCTGTCAACTAACTAAAATGGATCCAGTTTTGTAAAGTCTCAGTTGTAAGCGCCCAAAATACTACAGAGTAGTGAGGAGACCAAACATAATGGTAGTGAACGTGCTGGTATCAGTTTGGCTGCAGTCTGAGGCTCAGTGTTTGTGCTTGTGTCATCCATATTTTACCAGCTAATTTTAGCAGGAAGAAGTGAAGACAATGTGAATGAACACAAGTAATTTTTTAAGGGTTGAGTTTATCAGTGCATGCACTGGTAAACTCAACCAGCCCTGGCTTCCAGCCCTGGTATCAGTAGCTTTTGAAGATCAGTGTGTCACAAGATATCTTGTTTGATTAATCTGCGCAAGAAACAGGCATGTGACCACCAGGAAAACCACTGTGTACAGAACAGCTTTTTTATTCAGTAAACAAATAAGAAATCATGTGTTATGAGAGGTCGGAGATGCTGGGAAACTTTGGAGGTGCAGTTTTTATGACCTCCCGACAAAGAGGTTTTTCTTTGTAAGTTGAGCCAACTGCCCCCCTGTGGTAGCTTTATATACGCGCTGATATGGAATTAGTTCTGCCTAACTATTGTGAGAAAACAGGTGTATTCTGGGATAAGGTTTCTTTTATCAGGTAAAAAATAACTACATAGAATAAGGTTATATAAATAACCAATGCCCTCTTAAGCCTACTCTTTGTTTAGCTTTCAGTTCCGTGCAATTAGCGTTAATGGACAGTAATCGCCAGGTTTCAGAGCTGATAGTAGGCAGATTTCAGCAAAATAATAGTTGATCCTCAGTGTAATTTAATTCACTAGAAATTTTCCTAATTACATTGTCTACTGTATAAAAATTAATACTGTAATCAGAGTGCTCACTCTGTTATTATCTCTCCACGTACAGTGCAGTAGAAGTATTTAAGTCTCTTGGTGGCTTTGTGCTGGTTTCTGTTCACCCTGAGGACACTGTGTCACACCTGGTGTGCTTTGCAATAGGCTCACTGACCATGAGAGTCCAAGGCTGTGACCACTCAGTGTAGCCTGAACACCTCATGTATAAATAATTGCATGAGTGATACGAAAAGTCTCACAAAACATTACAGCCCTATGTTATGCAGCCTTACAGCAAGACAAAAAGAGAAAAAGGAGATTACATATTCCTGTGACTGAGGATTCATATAAAAGGAAGAGCAGAGACCCTCCATCACTCTTCTTTTTCCTTGTGACCACCTTGAAAGCTTGCAGTTTTTCACACGCAGTCACATCCTCCACTCCTCCTGCCCTGTGGCTGTGCTGCTGTCGTGTACTTTTCTTACTAGCTGCTGTACTTTACAGCCCACCTCTAGTGCAGCAAGCACAGAAGCTTTGTTTCTGCCGGAGCATTGGAGTAATGGGCTGGAAAATGAGCCCACTTTTTTGTTGGGGGCGAAATTAACGCCATTTATTACTAAGTAGCTGCTGCTGCTGCAACAATGTGGATGGAGAGATAGAGGGAAAAAAAGAGGACAGGGTGTGGAGCAGAGGGATGGCAGGTCTCTACCCTTGGAAGAGACCACCAGCCTCCTGCTCCTTTGTTCTAATTTAAATAGATGAAGTGAAAAGTGTTGTCACATTAAGCTTTACTTCAGCTAACTTTATTCAGTGGGATTTCCATGTCGCCTGAAAGAGAACACCTTGACACATGAGATGTGTGCTTCTCTCCTGATTGCAGGCAAATTGACAAACTCTCCTAAGGCTGCAGGAGGCAGAACAAAAACATTTAATCTACAACAGCAGCAAGAAACAAAACCTGGAGTCCTTCTATTACCAAGGAAATGGAGTCTAATGTAGTGGACTTTGATTGTTTGGCTGGCTTTTTACACTCAAATGAGCTTTATTTTCCTGAAACACTAACAGGCATTACCCATAAAATGAAAAATTTAAAATCACCCTGGCCCTTATCACAGGTTGGTCAGTAGAGCAGCTCCAGGACTTGGCTCTTGATGACATTATTGAGAAAGTCTCATTTCTTGCTTCAGAGGCGACTTCACTGAACTTTGCATGGCTATATGAACAACTCTTATAATTACTGTTTAAGGCTGAAAACGGATCAGGTTACTGCTTTAGATACACATCATTGTTATGCACATTTGTGGTGCATATTAAACTGGTATGCATTTGAGTTAGTAGTGCACTTTCACACAGCTGTGGGACTTGCCAGAGGCGGATTAAAAAGAAAACTGTCAACATCAAAACACCAGATGTCAAGGTATCCTGACTTTTAGGCCTTATGTTAGTGAAGCTCCACACATGATGCATTTTAATTGTCTCTCACCCACCAAGCCCCTCCCTCCTCAGTTTGTAACAAAACTTCAAGGCGCATCCAAAATAACTTTGACCATATCATCTTGATTATTTTCTCAGGTTTAAGAAAGCTGCTTCACAGAAAACATCACACTGCTTCTTTAAGTTCATTCTACCATCAAAACAGTTCAGTTTCACTGTGCACAAAGTGGAAAGATGATAAAATTGAAGTTGGTAAATAAAGTTAATTAAGTCAGTAGTCATTAATAACACAGCACATTGTTTCACAATCAAGTATCAAAATCTGGCAGTCTTCTGCAAAAATAATTAGAACTAGCTGTAAATCAAATATGCAAATAATAATTTCCTAAGTACAGGGAGTATGAAATTGCCATCTGGTGCAGTGAGTGTAGATTCTCCCATTCACTTCAGTTCTGATCATTTGGAGATGTCTTGTGTGGCAGGTGGCCAAAGACTCTCGCTGGGATCCTGGCCTTCCTGCCCTGCGCTCCTGCCACATTTGGCTCTGCCCCCCACCCCTCTGGCAGCGCTCCTAACCCTTCGAGCCAGAGGGAGAAGAAGGCATGGCGTCGCTGTGACCGCAACGGACGGTGGGCCGAGGAGGACTACACCCAGTGCCCGTATGCCAGTGAGCTGACCCGCGTGCTGCATGAGCTCACCCAGGTATTGGCGCTCACAAAGAACCAGCAAGGAAACAATATTGTTTTTTTCACCGTCACTTTGAACGTTCACCATGATGTTCCACATGTTGTCTTTTACATATTTGCCAACCTACTTAGACATCAGTAAGATTTAATAATTTCATATTCCTAGAATGCAGAAACAAACATCTGCACTGATTCATCTGTAGCCTGCAGGTATTTGCAGATCTACAGTATGCATGTATGCCTTTGTCTGCATAATCCAAAGTGACTGATGACAAGCTGACTTCATTCTGCATTACTCATGGGAATCTACCACATTAAAGGGGTCGTATTCTCAAAACTACATGCACAACATGAAATAGCATTATATTCATTTATTATTTATTGCATGTTGTCAAAGCTGTTTAATGTTATGTCTCTGTTGAATTGTGGTGATGGACTGCGTGATCATCCTCTTTGAATACTGCTTCCTTTTTATTTACTCCAGATAACTATTAACACCACCAATGCTCAGCCTTTAGGCCAGCAGTTAGTTGCCTTCACCAGCAGGGCAGCACACTTCACTGACGTCATGGACGTCATCTTTGTCACACACCTGGTGGAGAGACTGACGAGGCTGATGGAAAAGCGCAGAGATGTAAGAATGAATACACACAGCACCACATGCACCAACGCACCACAGCAAGTTCACACCAATGACATGTTGACATGTTTTATGAAATCTGAATTTCTTCTTGTGTGAGAATGCAACAAGAAACATTCATGAACATATGGGAAAGATGATTACATTCATTATTTAAATAAATGAATGAATTTCTTTCTCTTGCCACCTTTGAGTATCATGAAGGTAGACCCAAACTTTTGCTGTTAGTTTGGAGTGTTTTTAATTTTATGCATTTAGTTTTTAATTTCTTTATTCATTTTGATTTGGATGCTTATGGTTTGATGTACTTCAGTGGTCATCAGTTGCTTCTGTATTATCTATTGTATTCAGATGTATTTCTTTTGGTTACAATTGGTTCCCACTGAAGACTTGGATGGAAAAGCCATACATTTGCTTTCTGCAATGTTTTGTTGTTGCTTTGCAGGTCAAGGTTTATCAGGAAACCTTTGACTTGCTCATCTTGAGGACATAGGATTTCTTAAGTGCCCTAATTGAACAAACAGAAAAGGACATTTAAAAGAAGAGAAGCCCCAAAAGATGTGGCAACACGCTGTCGTTGTTCCGGCTTCAAACCTTCAATCGATTTCAGACAGCTTAACTTTTCACCTCATATGATTTCCTCTTTCCCATGGCAGAGATGGATTCTGAATGACAATTATGGTTATGAAGATTCATCTCTTTTTGGGCAAGCCATGTTTTTTACCTTAAGTGAACCTCTCTTCCGTCTTCAGCCGGAGGCAATCACTTGCTGAAGGTCAGGCTGTGTGGAGGTGGAGGGTGTCGAGCTCAGTCAGTCAAAAGAATCAATATTAGCTCTCACTTGTCCAATTAGTCATCTTAGGTCATTCTGGAGGAGATATTATGATGAGATACTTTGCGCTTTATCTTGCTGAACACAATGGTGGGGAGCCCACCCTCATTCATCCTGTAGAGAACAGTCAAATGAATCAACAATGAGAAGTACAGTAAGTAAATAGCAAACTGCCATCTCAAGGAAGTGATTAGGCCCCATTGGAGCTGCTAATCTAAATTAAATCTCCCCATAATGAATGAAGCCACTGTTGCCTCCCTCACAGTTGTGACTGGAGATCATAAATGTGGCTGTTGTTGTGGATATGATTGATGTGCATGATGAGCCTGCCTCATAGTGTGTGTGTGTGTGCGTGGTTGGGGGGGCTTTGTACATACAGGTTGTGTAATTGTGAATGTACACCATTTGCACACATGTCTGTTTGTGTTTTCCGCAGCTTGGGGACTACATATCAGACATAGCCAGCAACATGATGCTAGTGGAGGAGCACATCCTGTGGATGGCCCAGAATGAGGCCAGGGCGTGCACTCGTATTGTCCAGTGTGTGGAGCGCATTGCTGACCTGGCACTGACCGGAGACAATCAGTCCATTTCCAAGGTATGGCTGCTAGGACAGACCTGCACTCACAGCCACAGTCAGTCAGGGAAGAGGTTGATTATTTGACTAAATGTCTCGTAGCTTTACCTTTTTTTTTTCTAGAGGTCTAGAATGAGAATTTAATTTGCCTCGAGCAGATAGCTAGAATAAGGCTAGAGAAAGATAAATTGCTTCCTCTCTTTGTTTCTTCTCGCTTCCATCTATTTTTTCCCTCCTCTGTCACTTGGGATAAAAGTGTCTGCTAAATGACTAATATAAAAATCTATTCCCTCCTCTCTCCTCTGTCACTCTGTCCCTCACTCCTGATTTTCGGTCTCCCTCCCTCAGGTGTCGGCTAACATAGCTCTGGAGGCTTTTCTGATCCGGCCATCCAACTTCCTGGGCCTGTCCTGCACAGCACTTCAGCGCCCCCCCTCGTCCTCCCCTTCCACGGTCCCTGACAGCCACCACCACGCTGACAAGGGCGCTAGCAGAGAGCGTGATGCCGTGGGGGAATCGTGGCTCAACTTAAAATGCCACACTGTCAACAACAGTGGCTCGCCGGCAAGCCAGCTCAGCAAGGTAAGGGCACGAGTTAATAAATGGCGTGAAACTTTCTAAAATATGCTATTCTGCTCTTTTGCCCACTCTTTTGGTGAAATCCAGCAGATCTGGCCTGAGGTCAGGGAATGTCGTTCATCTTTCTAACTCTCAGCGGGGTCTTTTTTAAAAGCCACACATACTTTTGTATTGCTTGACACTCTGTTCAAATGCAGGGATGAGAAAAGGACAGGAGATGTTCTAACAGCATTTGAGAAAGAATAAAATATGAGACTGGGAGTACAGCTTGTACAGTGGCTCGTGGGCACAATAAAATGAATTTTCCAACACCACACAGTTGAAGCATGCGAGAAGGATTACCAACTGCTCTTAAGTCTCTCGTTGCCTATTTGTCCTGGCAAGATGACACCTTGTTTGGCTTTGTTGGCAAGCCATAGATCAGCTGGTGATAGGTGGGGCTGTAGTGAGGGTAGGGCCTGCAAATAGGACAGTAATTTGGGAGTCAGTGAATGTGGGGCACACCCTTATGATGGATAAGATGGCCTTGCATGGCCATCACATTATATCAGCTGCAGGCCACCACCGTGGCTCCAGTGGAAGCTGTCCCAAATGACAAATACCACGTCAAACAGATCCGAGGCGCTCTGCAGGCAACACGCTCGGCTCACCTCACTCTGAAGTGGCTTGTGTCTGCAACATCTGAACAGTTTGCACCCTCTAGCTACTCAGTCTGCAGTCCGCTGAATTCATCAGTGTGCGTGTGAGTGAGTACGCTGTCTGTGTATGTTAGTGTGTGTATCGGCGGGTGTGTGTTTATCTTTCACTCTGCTGGCTTATTTCATTTCCCCCATCTTCTCCTTCTCTGGTGAGATGGTGTCACGTCTCTGTGGTTTTGTTCGCAATTATAGCACTTAGTTCTAGCTCCAGGCTGTATGGAGCATGCGTGTGTATAATATGTGTATGTATTTGTGGGAGATGATTGAGGTCAGCTGCATCATGGGAAGGACAGTAGCACAGATGGGCCAAAAACAAACAAACAAAAATAGAAAAACAAACAAACGCCTGCTGATGTATTTGTGCTGATACTGGAATCTCACACTGTGTCTTTGAGTAGCAAAGTCTGTATGAGCATGAAACCCCCAGTATGATGGATTTGGCTTTTCACAGTAAATGTGAGATGATGTGTTGGCGTGTGGCGCACTCTAAAGCTTCTCATCGTCGCCTAATCTCAAGTAAGAGTCTTAGTTAAGTTTAGTATTTAAAAAGGGAAGCTTCTATCTGTCCTCTTCATTACTGTAATTTGGAGTTTCTGCCATGAGACATGTGACCAAAACTAAATGATTCATTCTATGCATATGTGGCATTTTATCAGGCTTTTGTGTGAAATTTTTCTGGCATCCCAGTGGGCAGTCGCAACAGACTTTTTTCCCCAAATATACACAGCCTCCATGTGTTGACAGGGTATCAACCGTTGCCATGCTCTGCAACAGCATGGAGATATATTTAGTGATATATCCTGGCATGAGTAAAAGCCATTATGGTCATGGTCGATCTCTAATGAAGTTCAAGTGTGATTTTGAGTCCAAATTGGTAAAGTGTGGAGGTTTACTGAGCTCTTTGTTTGAGGCTGAAAATTGTCATTTTTATTGGCATCAACCATTGAACGAGTGGCTGAAGTTGGCAGAGCTGTGTTCTGCTGTATGTGTCGTGATGCAAAGACCAGGAACAATGACTGCAAAGCACTGGCTTGATATTTATCTAGAGTCCATAAGATCATTTTGCAAATTTCACGACTTGAGCTGCTAGTACCAGTGTTAGCAGTCCACCTTCAGATGCAGCACAGTGCCACAAAGACAAGCCAGCGATCATTTAGCTGACGTCAGTAATGATCGAATGGTGTTAATGCTATATATTGTTCACCGTGTCGTGCTTATTCCAGCAGTCCCACACAGCAAATGGGAAAAGAAAAGGTCTCAAGAACAGACAGAAGAGGGGATTCAGATTCTATAAAAAGCCATTGAACCTAAATCCTGGGCAGCGGGAGAGTCACAGCTGTTATTAACAGTGGATTTGTTTGACATCTCAATCAGCTCCTCTTTTTTTTTTTTAAAGCAAGTGAGATCAGAGGAAGCTCACAATGGCCAAACCAGCTTGCTGTAGGATGGAGTTCTGCTTGAAGTCTCTGGCTTTTTCTTTGGTGCATGAGATGAATTTCTAGGCCAAGCTGAGAAATCAGAACTGAAGCAGTTATTCACATTTCACTTGTTGTGTCCATTGCACATAACTCATGAACTCTGTGCTTGACTTTGCATGCACCGATGCAGCCCGTAATTACCTGAAATTAACCAAAGTGTTTGCAGGAAAGCAAACAGATTATATTAGTGTTCTACATTATATCAAACAAATAAGCAGCTTCTCCAAATAGTCAGTTATATCTCGACTGTATATCAGCAGTGTCATGCAGTATACTGGCTAAAGACAGTGATGGCGCTTGTTACCGTATCACTGGTGAGCTGGCATGGAGGAATCATAATAATAGAAGGGCTGCAGTACATTAGAGGCTGTAGCCATACTGTATCTCCATTAAGGTAATCTTGATTTAACAAGGCTAAGAACATCACGTAATAAATGAAGTGGCCAATTTACTGGGAGAGTGCTTGTAGGTGGAGAGAGGGTCACACACATTCAATTTCAATCAGACTCAGAAGGTGCTCTACTTCATTATTGTCTTGGTATGATGAACACACCATATTAAACATATAGACAGGAACCGGAGATGATGACCGCACGGCAGTCCAGGATATAAAGACATCATCGGTGGAAAACTGTCTGTGCTTTTTTTATTTTTTTGCAGTTTGCCATTTTATTCAGAAGGTGCAGTCTGTTTGGACATCTTTCTTTTTAAGCCTTGATATATTTGTTTTTTGTTTTTGTTTTTTTGACAGAAAAAAAATCTAGTGAAGAATCAGTTTTTTGGCATGAGATGAAGAAGTGTAACAATATTTCCAGCTCATTTAGCGTGTAGAATGAACACAGCTTGTCCTCTCTGGGCGATTCACACTCTCACACCTCACAGGCCGCCCAGTTTCACAGCTCCGGCTCCTCTGGAACAGTTGTGGGGTGAAGAGCGGAGCCCTGCATGAGAGCACTTTAATGGTAATTGTTGAGGGACTTAAACAGCTTATAAAATGACTCTAATCTATTCAAGCTATCACACCTGCACCATTATAATAAAATTTCCACCTACCTCCACCGCTACCTATCTCAGGGCTTGTGGGAAAGAATTTGCCAATTACTGGTCATGTTGTTGTGAGACTTCATGTGTGTTTGCAGGCATGCATGTTACGTCATTTGCAAAAGGAGAGACACATTGAAAGAAGGGTTTAAACAGCTATTAAATGAATTTATTTGGCATCGTGTATAGAATAGGAAAAATTAAAGGGATATGAGAGGAGTCTTTGGTGATTATTATTTAGCTATCATTTAACAGGGATAGTCACGGCATGAGTCATCCTGAAATCCTCCCGTGGAGTCTAGACACTGGTGGTGGGGAGAGAGAGAAAAAACAGACAAGCTGAGGATCTGTTAGGATGCAATGTGAAGAGGGCTTGTTTATAAGCTCAGCAGACGGACCTGCTGGGCGGCTGGCCCTGACGGAAACTGGAGGTGCGAGGGTGGAGGCTGGCTGCTTCGACCCGACTCTGAAACAACAAACTGAAAACAGCAGAGAAAACGGACGATTTTAAAATTAAAACAGCTATGAGATGTTTGGCTCACGGAGGTGGTGGCAGAGACTAATTGGTTGAACTGAAAAGCTCACAAGCTTCACCTGACTTGACGTCAGCTTTGTTTTACAATGTTGGGTCACCTCCAGTTCCCTCAGTTCCCTCAGTGCCTCACCATCCATGATCTCACCCAAACTACACTTCTTCCCTCCACTGCAGTGGAAATGTCACAGTAATAGCTACTGGTTGGTCACCATCCATGTTTGTATTGATACAAAAGCTCTTTTGGATTTTACTTCAGTAACTATGTTTCTGATTGAGATGTTGGTCTGTGATGAAAAACAAGATGTCAGCCTAGAAGTCAAATATCTTAAAGTTATTTTACTGGAGTCGGTGTTGACGATGCTGCAGCCACTAGTGCAACAAGTCTTTTGCATGTCAGGTTGTCCAAACATTTAGTGAATGTCTCTGCCTATACACAGGGAGATAAGTCATATGATTCCTATGGGTTAATGATGCAGTTGTGTGATGCATCTTATAAGGTCAGAGCATCATCTGCACCGTTGGTGAGAGTAGGAGTAAAAAAATTTGAAAAATGAAATTAATCATACCCCTTCCCACATTAGACTTTTTCCTGAGGTGTAATTTTGCTTTCCTGTTGGTGGGCAGATGTGCGCCAGTGGGAAACATATAAACCACTGCATGTACACACTTTTCATTTTAATCTGGAACATGCATCAAATCATTTTCTGAGGCTTGAGGCCTTATACAGTC
>OMNW01014410.1:9608-28495 GCA_900303245.1 Selene dorsalis
CCTCCTCTCCTATACTGCACTCCTCCTCCTCCTCCTCCTCCTGGTGGGATGCTCTGATAGATGTGCACTTGGCTAGTGTGCCACTCTCTCTCTGGCATATACTAGTGTAAGAGTAAATGTACTGTTTGGTTACAAGTAATATGCAGTATATGGATTACATACAAGTAATATATTGATTAATACGGCATATAGTGAGAACACACCAGTTATGGATTGATTGATGTTAATTACCTCAGGTCCATCAACACAGCTCAGGAGAGTCCAGGAAGTCAGAGGAGAAGACACCCACTGGTGTTGACATGTCCAAAGGGTTGACGCCCTCTGCTGGCACAGACAGCGTGAGGTCCAGCCAGTCCATGTTCATGTTGGCGCTGTGCAAGGGGGGCGTGTTTTCGTTAAAGTCCACGTCCATGGCGACTAACGGCGAGTGTAACTCCTCCATCAGCTTCAGTGTTTGTGGCTCAGCGTCAGCGCCCAGCGTGCAGTCCAGGAGGGAGCCCAGCTGGGTGTCAGAGGTCAGCGCCGCCAGACTGGGTGAGGGTTTGAGGGGTGAAGAAGGCAGCTGGGCCACTTGGACCATGGGAGGAGGGCGGGATAAAACCATGTTGATAGGAAGGGTGGTCACACTGGCGGTCACAGGGAGAGGTTTGTCCAGGCTGGGAGGGTCCTGTCTGATGAAGGGGGAGATCTCTGGAAAAACAAACACAGGAAAAGTGTGAAAATCCAAAAAAAATCATTATTATGTTGACCTGATATAGTTCGGTGTTCCTCACCTCCACTCTCAATCAAGACATCAAACAGGTCATCCATCTGCTGGCTGGCTGCGGAGGGACCCTGCAGACAAACAGTAACCAGCAAATGTTTAATAACGACTTCAGGATGATCTGTATTGAAGTGTGTATTTCAGTGTGACTTCGTGTTGCACCTGAGCAGCCGTTAGCATGCTGCGCGTCTGTTTGACTGCATCCTCGTATCGGGGCGGGTCTTTACACTTTGACACGTGGTTTGTGAATGTTGGCTGCTGAAAGATGAGCGGTGCTTGGCCTGGACTGGGGGACTGTTCAACAGGAAAACACAACAGTCGCTTAGACCAAATGAAAAACAGGAGACGTCTGATACAAAACTATAGTTCAAATGTAGGTCAGACGACAAGAGGAAGGCGCAAATAAACCAGGGCACCAGTTATGGATTCATGAGACAAATGATCTAATTTCCATCAACATGGTTCGTGGGAGTCCAGGAAGTCAGAGGAGTAAACAGCCACAAAGAGTGAACAGTGGTTAGAAAGCAGAAGAAACTACAGGGTCACTTCTCTACCTTGTTTCTGGCTCCTTTAGGGATGGACTGATTAGCAGCAGATCCTGCAGGGCATCCACTCGCTGGGAATGTGTTGAGTAAGCTTTGTGCTGTGGGATCCACCCTCCACCTCTGTGTGGCAAATTTAGACAAGTCAGCACGGAGGCACGCATTAATGCAATCAATGTGGTTAAAATGCTGTCTGCTACATCGACGCAAATGTAGCGCATTGCAACACACGCTCTCTGTGGGAGGAGATTCTGTCGAAGTTGTCCGAGCAGCAGTGAGTCGTGGAGCCGGGAATAAGATCAAATCCAGCAAAATCACTTCAATTAAATTGCTGTGGGGCCTCTTCAGCTGAGGCATCACCATATTTCACTCCTCCTATGACGACACCGTTTCAAATTCTGTGTTTGCACTGAGCTGTGGTTTCTGTTGCTAATTCTGGCTGCGTGTTGGGCTCTGAACTCCGAGCTCCGAGCTGAGGGACGACAGAGGGCAGCGAGGGCACCACGGTTGGCCCTCACTCAGCACCTGCTCCAGAAGCCCATGTTTCCACAGGCCTCCTTTTGATGTGAGGGGAAGATTTCACCACCCAGCTGAGGCCTGTTATTACTGTGGCAACGAGGACCATGTATTACCCGTGGTAATACACAATTAATTGTTAGTGAGGAAAAACATATGATACGTGATACATCGGACGGTGCCATCAAAAACATTGCCATCAACATCTTAACAGCAATTTACTACACCGAAAACAGACTTTATGATTTCAGGTGCAAACACGTTTCATGTATGAATGAAGCCACACACAAGTCCAGTGTGTATGTTTTAAAGGAATCCACAGTCACAGCCGATAGTGATGAGTAACAAGGAGGCAGAGCGAGGCACGAGTGCGTTTTCTTACCTTCGTCAGGGGCTGAGTGTGAGAGCTGCATTGCTGCTGTAGTGCTGCTGAGGCCTCTATTTTCTGTGGCACCTGTCCAGAGGTCTGGATGAGGCCTGCGGCTGCGCTGCTAACAGTGGGATGTAATTTGATGCTGTTGGCTGGGAGCTGGATAGTGACTGCTGAGGCAGGAAGGGATGCAGGCAGGAGGATCTGTGCTCCGGCCTGGACAGACTGCAGGCTCTCCGGCTGCTTGATGGTCTGATGACTGATGATGAATTGGTGTGGAGCAGCTAAGTGGCTCTGATCTGCAGCCTCCTCCTGTTTGATCAACACTGGCAGACCAGGAGAGCCACAGGACGTGGAGCAGTTTATGGGAGACCTATTCTCCTCTTTGACCTGTACGGGAGCGAGAGGGCTGAGCTGAGGTGGAGAGTCTCCTTGCTGACTCCTCTTCTCCACCTCCAGCTGCATCTTCAGCTCCTCCACCAGTCTCTGCTCCTGCTCCAGCTTCCTCATCAGCTCCTCAATCTGACGCTCCTTCTCGTGCAGGCGTTTGTCCTTTTCAGAGTCTTTCTCGTGCAGACGTTTGTCCTTGGCAGAGTCCTTCTCATAGCACCTTGTGTCTGTGGGTAGCTCCTCCTGAGGAGCTCTCTGCGGGGAGCTCCTGCAGGGAGCAGCGTGAGCAGGAGACAGAGCATCTGAGAGATTTGCCGGACTGTCTGTGATACCACTGTCCTCTATGCCCAGACTGGACACCTTGGAAGCTATAGGGGACACAGGTGGAGTTAACCTTGTGTTTTCACACTGTGACACTGCTGTGACAGCTAGTGTTTCCACGGCAGCAGGGGTCTGCATGTTCGAGGTTTCCCGATACAGCTTTAGCCTCTCTATCAGGTCCGTCTTGGTCCCAGAAACAGGCAGGGATCTCCGTTTTAGCTCCATTTTCAGCTCAGCCACCTGTAAACAGAGCAGATAATTGTCTCAAAACTTTGCTCTGCAGCATGCATGAGGCTCATACAGTCAGACTGCGTGCAGGCCGCCATGTGTCACCTTCATCTCATCCAGATTAGCTGGTAAATGATCCGGCTTGCGGTTCGTCTGAGCGTGGCGAGGCTGTGCAGGGGCAGACGCAGCGTTTCCACTCAGAACACTGGAGCAGCTGGTTTGTACCTCAGTTGCCGTTCTGTTGTAATAAGATGGAAGAAAAAGGGAGTACAGAGTCTGAACTATCATCCATTTTTCACAATTAACAGCTTCTGTTTGGGCAGGAAATGTAAAGTATTCAAGACAAACAGCAGCTGTGCTCAAACAGTTGTGGCAGTGAGCTCCATGTTCTCTAAAACCAGATGTGGGCATTTGAATGAGTTCGAAGAAAATTCAAATTCAAAAAAAGGGGAATGTTTTTGCGGCTAAATGAAGACATACTTGACTGCAGCAGGCAGCACGGCCTGGTAGTTGAACTGCTGCTGTTGCTGGCTTAAGATCTGCAGCTGGAGGAACTGCTGCTGCTGTTGCAGGAGGCGGGCATAGGCAGAGTCCATCGGCACTTCATTGAGCTCCTGTTTCTGGTCTGGAGGAATGTACTGATGGTACTTCAGCTTTTTCACCCATGGTTTGGGCTCTTTGCTCTTTTTGCTGCGGCTTTTATCGCCAGGTATCTTGGGCAGGCTTTGCTGCGGAGCACAACAAAGAAAAGGGGGCATGTAAAACCCGAGAGGACCATCTGGAGGAAATTTGATCCCTGTGACTGATCTCAGTCCAGTTTAGCAGGGAATACAGTTAGCATTTCCAGTACCAACATTGCAAGACTTGGAACTGATACTGGATTTTTATAGCTCGAAGCGCTGAGGTGGAACATTGTTCTGACACCCGATGAGAACTGCAGGATGAGGAAACGAGTAGTGGAAATGTGACCCTTATTGTTTTACCACCTGCAATTACAGGATACACATGAAAATGGCTTGGCATAAGAGCAGCAGGTTCTGACTATGAAACCAAAAACTCAAGTCGAGTTGAGCAAGCACACACCCTCCAATTTGTTAAATTCATTGCCCTATCATATTGCTAGGGAGGGAGAGTGTATCTTATGCTCAGAGGATAACTGGGTTATGATAAATGCACAAGTCATTGCTTCACCCCCGTCCTTTGATTTTTGGCTTAGACTGTACGCAGCCTGACTGAAGAGCCGGCCCGAGCCAGCCTGTCATTTGACCCTAATTGAAGACAAACTGTGGCTGGCACAGATTTAAAACCACAGATTTGTTAAATGACTTTAAACCCTGTTGTTCTTTGAACTGCATTTGACTTGGCTGAATTCTGACTTTCAGTTCACCCCCTAAACCGAAGCGACTCTCAGAATGACAAAACACAGACTCTGTATCTTCTGACACTGTATCTATCCTCGCATTCCCAGAGGAAACAAAAAACCCACGCAGTAAATAAATCACAGAGGCAGAGAGCTGAGGACCAGCGGTCAGTTTCATGTCAACTGATTATAAACGAAATGAAATCATCCTTTAAAAAAACTCAAATTCTTTGCCGAACTTGGAGCTCACCTTCACAAGAACTGGGCCTGGTGTGATACTGGGGACGACGGTGGTGAGTGGCTGAGGCGCAGACCCTTTTGAGTTGTTTTGCTGCTCCGTGGAAGAGATGAGGGTGGTTAAATCTGGTGCAGACTGTGAGCTAGTTGGTGGGGAGTGCTAAGAAAAGAAGACAAACAAGAGCATGAGCCGTTCAGTAAGAACAGTGAAGCCGCTACGCCTGTTAATCATCATCTCACGCTGGAAAAGAAAAGCGCCTCGAATGAAACAGTATAACCAAAAACAGGTAGATAAACAGTCAGAAAATAAGAGCTGAGCACAATATGTCCAAACTAATTGTGAAAAACACATGGCTGGTACATGGTGTGTGGAAGCATTAAATAAAATTAAAGCTCTCAAAGTATTGTTTTTCACACAAGTGAAAAATTGCACCATCAGATAACTTTATTAGTGTTCAACCTTAACACGAAATGTTTTTGAGAATCTAGAGTAGGAAACTTATGAAGACCACTAGTGTGTCTGCTGATGTGGACAGTTCATGTCTTAAAAACTGTAACGGTTTGTATTGGTTCACCTGTTTGGGAGAGTTTAATTGACAGGAGGATGAAGAGACCTCTGTCCCTCCAGACTCCCTGAGAGAGGCCGAGGTGGAGCTGGGAGTTTCCTGACTGGAAGGCTGTTCTGGTGATAAGGCATCACTGCTGTCCTCATCAAAGCTGTAAACATCTGGCGTCTTAGAGTGGTTCGCCTTATCACCTGAGGCCAACATCAAACATAAACAAGGATACATAAAGACTGGAAGAAGAAAAAAGGCACACTGAGTTTGCTCACAAATTTAAACAGTGAATGAGAGACACAGTAGAGATGTCACAGCGATCATGAGAGTAACTCTGAAAGGCCGCACTTTGGCACAGAGGTGCTCCAAACCGAAGTCAGCATGCTAACATAGTTACAGCGGGGACACTAACATGTGACTAGGACCAACCATCCATCACTAGAGCTGTGATGCACAGAGGAAATGGAGCAATCAATACAGAATGACACAGGGAGCTAACAAATCTTGACTTGACCTGACTCTGATAAAATATGAAAAGGTAAAGGCTGAAATGTGGATATCATTGTTCACATTATTATTTTGAGAGAGGACCAGCTGCTCAGTAACCAGATACTGGCAGATAAGTTTCCCATCAGCGAGTAACAATATCAAACTCCCAGACAATTCTCACGGGACAGTTTACTATCAACTGCTAAAAATGTCCCTGATACGATGCCATGCTGGCTTCGGTTTAACTTCCTGGGTGCCACTGTGAGTCTGTACCGTCGGTGTCCTCCTTGCCAGCGGAGTCCACAGGCAGGATGTTCTTCTCCACCAGCTCCATGGGTCCGGGCCGTTGGGCGATCTTCTCGTTGAGGTCGTCGGCCAGTCTGGCCCGCTTCAGCTTCATCTGTGTGGCCTGCAGGGAGGGCTCGGCCTGCGTCTCTGATAAACACACAGAGGATGATGGGTTGTGATATGGTCAGCCTCTTTCGCTGCTACGTCAGGGTGACTCAGAGCGGCTTTAGTTGGAACTCACTGAGACTTTTATCTGGTTATAACTTTGTAAAACAAAACAGGCAGTGAGTTCAGACAGATGAATAACCACCTTATTCATCTCCCTTATCACAACACTATTAACCAGTAAGAACACACAGCAGGATGATCACCTTGTAGGATGTGCATACGGACCAGCTCTGACCGCTCAGGCCTGCTGCAGAGTTTGTGCTTTAAGAATTTCCCAGTCTGAAAAAAAAATAGTATAATGAAGACATAATTTACATTCATTAGAGGATCTGAGATATTGCAGATATTATATGTTGTCTTACCTTGGCTCTCTCCAGGCTGCGAATCTGCTCATGAAAGGCAGCCGGCGTTTTCAGAGCTGTGAGGAGGCGAATAAGCAACATCTGTAACTTTTCTTGCTCACAATATTCACACATAGACACCAACTATTTCTGATTCACATGTTTTCTCCTTCTTTTTGCTTTGAAAGATCATTTTTACTTTATCTGTTTCTGACCTGTCTGTTTCTGTTTATCTGACCAAACCACCTGTTAGGTATTAACTGAATGAATGCACTTAATCATGATGTGATTTTTAAATTATGGACATCTAGCAGCATATGGACCTAACACATGTTCTAATAACAAATACACAAGATGGTCATCACTTCTTTGCAACACAGATTCATACAGAAATCAATATGATCACTTTATTATAGAATTTCATGTTACATATTAGTGATCTTACCATCAAGAAGAGGGAAACTGTGAAGAAAGTTTCTTCTTTTAATTGAATTTTTTTTCTCATATGCAGCCTCACACACACTCAGGTCATATAGTTAGACAACAACTCCCTGTTTAACTTCTATTATGACAGATAATGTCCAGAAGGCCCCTTTCCTATCTTCAGTAAACATGACAACCAAGGTCTTATAGATAAAATGAAGGCTGAGGCAATAACTCAGAGAGGATCGTCCAGGTCCAGACTGCTGCACTTACAGTACACTGTGATAGTCAGGAACAAGGCATTATGGGAATTATGTCCTCACACATATAGATGAAAACTACAATAGTGTACCATTTTAAAATAGTGGAGAGATGTGTGCTGCAACCATCTGGAGGAGGTGGTGTGGCATTTCTCTGATTCACCTGCTGAAATTGCACTGCTCATCATTTTCTACTTGGCATGTCAAGCTTTCAATAAATACTTCTCCTGGAGACATCTGACATCTCATGCCGAACATCTGAAATCTCCTGGTGAGCTCACAGAAATTTCCACAATACTCAGCTGTGTTTTTTCCGAATAAACTGACGACCCTTCTCGAGTGGTCAAATTAGAGGCCTCGTCTGATGGGAAGAACTGGTTGTGGAAGTTTCCTGCTTCTAAGTTCAGATAAAACTGCGATGGTGAGATGGTGTTTACTGGCCTGAGCACACAGAGGAACCAGCGTGAATAGCTTTGTGTGATTCATCAAACTTTGATCAGCCAATAAACTTGTTGATCAGCAGACTGAAGACGTCAACAGGGCTTTCTTCACCTGTGTTACACAGCTAACCCTTACAGATGCTGAGACCCTAAATTCATGACTGGGCTATTATAATGTTTTTTAAGGCCTTTTATTTGCCAAGTCTGAAATTCTTCAAATGGTTTAAAATGCTGCAGCTGGACTTTTAACTAAATCCAGAAAATCTGACCAAATTACACCAATTTTAGCTTTCTCACATTACCCTTGTCCCACCAGACTTGGACTGTTTCTCTACTGAACAACCTCCCACCCGAGGTCAGCGAATCAAAACACAAAACTCATCTTTTACTTTCAGTCAGTGGATGGCTGCTCCCACTGGTCAGCCAGTCTGAAACCATTATAACTAGCGTGTACAGCGTCATCAAAGTTGCCCTGCCAGTGAGGTTACTGTAAACTTTCTGATAACCACTGTTTCTCTCTAACCCTCTGTTTGTTTATTCTGTCGAGCGCATGAGCGCCCAGGCTGCCTTTCTCTATCCTCCTCTGCTACTCAGGCTCTCTGTGCTGGACCAGCTGCCATCCTGGGACCCCCTCTCCCTCTTCCGGCTGTTGGTGCCTCATTACAGATGTTTTAGATCAGGATCTTTGTCTTCTAGCCTGGTCTACACTTGTATGTCTGTGTGGTATGTCCTCCCTCCAGGTCCTCATGGCGCAGATGAGTTCATGTGGCTGTTTGTGACACCTGGAAGTTCATCAAACTTCATGATCTCGTCTTGATCATATATATACTGCAAATATACAGTGGGTTTCCACTCTGTATGTATGACATCTCTCTCATGTCTGTGTGTCCTGGAAGAAGGATCACTCCTTGTGACAGTTCCTCCATTTTTTTGCATTTTGTATGTTGTGGAGGTTTTCTTTGTCTGATTTGAAGGTCTAAGAATCAAATTTGAGGCAAATGCATCATTTGTGATATCGGACTATACACAGAAAAGTTGGACCTGCCTTGTCACTTTCCACAATAACCCAGCACCGGTGAAGTCCAGTCTTTCTATCGTTATTTTCATGTGTTTTGTCTTTGTTCTGCATGAGTGTGACATTAATAATAAACAGAAGCTCATGGGAGTCCAACAGGAAGTGTCAGCTTTACTGATTCAAGCGGAGAGGAGATTGTTCCATGCAGAGAGTAACTCTTTGATCTCTCAGAATAAATCCATGCTGCTTCAGGCGAGGTCTGGCTCACTGACTAGTCACCTCTGCTATGATGAGCACTGTTTGCTTTAAAGACACTCAGGCCGGAGGGGGGGTCGGCTGGACTCTGAGGAGTGTGTCAGAGGAGCAAAGCAAAACATTCCTGCTCGTCACCTAAATCTCAGTGCATACCTACCATAAGACTATAAGTGTGGGAGTAGCAGAGCGCTTTAGTGGAGAATAGGAGGATTGTGTGCAAGCCACGCCTGACCAGGCCACAGAGGGGGTGATTGACCTCCGCCGAAGGCTCAGTCGTTGACTCATGAGGCTGCACGGAGCCAGAGAGGAGCTGAAAACCTGACGGCAGGAGACTTCTCAAGAGAGAACAGGACACAGAGGAGGAGCTGTGTCGTTTTCTGTCTCTACCTTCCCAGCTATCAGCATGATTCTGTCACCGATTCAGCTTGTCTTTTATTAGTTGTTCTCTCAAACACAATGCTCACCCGGGGAAAGTAGCACAGGGCCCGAGTCTGCTCCACTTATGTCACATCAAAGGATGAATGCGTGTTAAAGTAAGAGCCAGTCGTCTGTGGTGCGCTGCTTGGTGGCCTACGATGTTAAATCTTTGAGTCATTCTCACCACTGACTGTGTTTACATGAGGAAGTGATGCACTTATTAGTGCGAGTAGAATAAACTTAACAGTTTATAGAATAAAATTTATGTGCAGATTATGTGCCATTTAAAAGACCCAATAAAACAACACTTCTCCAGTGAGGTAGTTTAACGTGTAATTGCAAGCGAATTTTTTTGTGAGAGCAACACAGTATTGAAAGACGGAGCCTCGGAGCTGAAGACAGTTGTGAGAACTAAAGGCACACTGGATCTGGGGCACACGGGTCTCTCAGGTTTTTGTGGCTCTCTGAATTTCCATGCAGTAGCTGGCAGTCAATTAGCCTCATTATTTCAGAGTGTGAGGTAACAGTTTTGCTAATGTGTGATGTTAGTACTCACGTGGCATGATGCCTTGCTCCACAAGCTGCTCCCGAGTTCTCCTCTGCTGCAGACAGAGCTGGAGGACTGTGAGAGACCAGAGACACGGGTCAGAGGTCAACTTTTACCACTCGGTGCCAATTCAGCTGCGTCAACCAACAACCATCTCTGGGCTTTAAACTCTGAAACCTGCCAGACTTCAAATAAAACACAAAGTACTTATTATTTCTCAATCAATATGCTGCCCCAAAGGCCTGACAGTAAAGCCTGTTCACCACCACAGATATCCTATTCACTTCCTGCATGGTTTTAACTGGGGCTGTTAAAAGCACCGCACATTTGACAACACTTTGGACTTGAATGCGACTGGCCGAGAGCCTTCCCAGTGAGAGTCAATATCTCCGTGTGGGATGCAAATGCATTTAGGAATCAAACGACATAACGGCAGTGCAGAATACAGGCAGATAAAAGAGGGATTAATGTCAGAGCTGTAGTCACGATAAGCAGCAAAACTGGACACGGTCATGACGCCACAAAAAGCCGAGCGAGTATTCAGAGTGTAATCTTTCGGTGGAACATCAAAGACGTGACTATCTCCCAGCAGAAACTGTTGAGTCTTGAGTGTAGGCCCCACGTACAGTGGTTGTCCTCAGCCCTCGGTGCTGTTTTCCCATCAGTATAAACTGTAGTAAGACCCCAGTTTAAACATTTATAAACAAGGGAGCGTGGACATGTTATTTCAGTATAATAACACAGATTCATGCAGAAAAAAAAACTGTTTGAAGACAAAGGTGACGAGGTGATGGTGACGAATGAGGCGGTGGGTGGGTGTGAGCTACATGAGGCTCTTATCGTCACCACTGTAGTGAAGTGAGGCTGGCTTAGCTAGAACGACTCAGTGGCTCAGGGGGGAATCAGCTACTCCCACACACACACACGCACACACACACACACACACACCAGACCTGCTCAACTCTCCTGGGAAAGGCGCTGTGTCTGAACAGGCCTCTCTGACTCACTCTAGCAAAAATAAACTGGGCAGCTGTGAGAACAAGGCCTGGGAACCATGAAATTTGGGGGTAGTTAAGGGGGTGGGATCTCCAGTTGTATGCAGAGCCGAGGAGACGCTCACGGGCTTCTACTGGCGGGCAAGGGAACACAGAGCGACAAGAGCTGAGGCAAAGGGTGGGAGGCCGAGTCCATTCTCACAGCAGCCCATCAACTGTGGGGCAGAGAACACAGTGTGCCTGCCCCGCCTGCTGTGTTTCCTATTACAAACCCGAGCCAGGGGGGTTATGGTCAGCATGAGACGGATCATACCAGGAGATTTTTTTTAAAAATTGCCATTGGTTTTTGTTTCAATATTTATATCCACTGTGACTTGTGGAGTATGCCACAAGCAAGAAAATTTATGATTTCATATTACTACATATCAACAACATCAAAAGCTGCCTTCCAGCGCCACGAGGGAGAATACAGAGTTTAATTTGAGCACGGGTATGGGGGTACACCTCATGCCTGGGGTCCTCCACTCTATCTGTTATGTTGCATTCAATGTGAACCCTGGCTAACCTCTGTGTGATGCGGACCGGCTCTGCTCTCCTGCTCACCAGCAGAGCGTAAACGGAGGTTGCGGAGAAGCAGAGGGAGAGAGAGAGAGAGAGAGAGGACTGTGCTGAAATCCTTCTCTACTGATGTAATCTCTAATCTCAGACCCGAATTGTTCTCAGCAAATCATCCCTGGAGGTCTCCCATCAGACCTTTTTATTTTATTTTATTTGCCCTTTTTTTTTTTCTTTTTTGGAGAAACAGTACAAATAAAAGATAGTGTTTGGGGTGGCTACAGATAGCCCCTCGCCAGACAAAGCTGAATTTAGTTTAGAAACAGACTGACACTGGGTGATGTTGACTTTGCTGTTATAAATACCAAAAGACTTTAAACAAAATCCAATTTTAGCAAAGATTTGTGCATCTATAACCAGAGGCAGACTAAACCACACAGATTACACTGGTTTATCAAAAGGGGCCTGTGCTGCTTTCAAGTCTACCTGAATTTAACCTACTTGACAGACTTTGTACCATACTGTAAAAGAAGTAGAGGCTAAATGACCCAGTGATACTATTATCATTCAGAGCATCTATCAACATATCAATTAACAGGAGTTGCACTACCATTTGTTTGTAATGAATGTGTCAATGTAGACACCAAGTTTCTTGTTATAGACTACAATTCAAAGTGCAAGATATTTATCTGTAAGATATTATATTACTCTGATGTTACACTTCATAGTATTATTTGGTTATTCAGGTAACATGTCATATATGCAAATCTTGCATGAGGCCCTCATGTAATGGAAATTTACATTTTTGTTTCTTCTTGTGATGTATGTTACGTATATGTCCAGTGTTACACACTTTTTGAGCACTGTTGCACCTTATTCTTACAACAGCAAAAAAAAAAAAAAAGTTGTACATAATAACTTATGTAGGATGCACATTGTATGTAAACATTGCCCCTTACATAGGTCGTGAAGCTGAGTGGCTCCCAAATATTTCATCAAATGTGACTTCACTGTGGTCGCAACAACTTTACATCAGTACTCTAGTAGAGAAGTTAAATACCAGAGAAATTAGTTTTTAATCAACGAAAGAGGGTTATGTTGTGTTTTATTAAAGGAAAAAAAAGTCTACACTACTCATGGCCTGGTCTAATCAAATGAATTTGCAGCTGATGAATGCACACCAGGAAGATAAGAAATATTCAAATAATGAGCGAATCTTGACTGACAGCATATCTATGTATTGCACTTGATTTGAATGAAGCTCATTGTGTGTACTTACATTACAGTGGTGAATTCATGCTTAAATTGTGTGACAGAAAACCATAACAATGTTTCAGCAGAGTGCCAGCATAAACACAGGCAGTATAAACCCATCTACTCTCTCCTACATCTCTCTCTCACACACACACACACACACTCTGTCTTTTAAGAACTAGTTCAAATCGTTATCAATTAGAAATCAATAGTCTCCCCTGCAAGAATGATGCTTGGCATGAGTCACTGTGATGAGCTTTACTGTTGCCCTGTCATTTCCTGTTAGGGCTGCATCCACGTCACTACAACCTCCTTGCCCCTGCAGCAATAATCAGAAAAGACTAACCAGAGTCAAAAAACAGAGTCAAGTTAAAGCTGATGTTCAAACTAAACAATGAAATGCATGCGGATTAGACAAGAAAAGGAAAGCAAAAGCACCTGATTTGAATTTACCCCTGCAGATGGAAGGGGTCTCCACATCAAGGCAGGCCATGGAGGACAGTGGTGGTTTGCTTGGCGGCCAGGTCTGGAGTCCCATGGAGTGATGAGGCTAGTGGAGAACGGGGGAGTCAGGGAAGAGAAAAGACCCAGCTCTGAGCGAACGACAGCTGGCTCTCAGAGCTGCTCACAGTCCCTCCTCTCTGGCTCTTTGCTGGCCTCAGCGGAGAAAGTGTGTGTGTGTGTGTGTTTGAGTGTGTAAGTGTGTGTGAGCGCTCAGTCAACGTCAGGAGGAGGGAACACAGTGCTGCTCATGTTAACCCTCGCTGGGTCACTTTGTTCTACTCACAGAGGATTCATCACACTATACAGTACAAAACTTTTGATTACCTTGTTATTATTTCACAACCATCAATAAGCCTTGGTTTGGAAATCCACTCAGCGGGGGGCCACATCATTTACTGGTAACCAATAGAGTCAATAAAAACAAGCTGTTGGGGATTTTTTGAGTGTTTTTTTCCCCTCTCTATAAATTTTAGCAACACTAAATAACAATGACAGGAACAAACACACTGGCTCCTCAAGGACGTGGAAGCTTATCTCTTAACATTTTTTGATGATTAGTTGCGAATTGGCTTTAATTTTTGTAGTCACTGTTATTTTCCATTACAACACCACTGATTTATAGCAGCCGACAACACTTTCAACAGCTGTTGTGTTAATTCCCAGAAATTCAAACTTGTAAGTTACTGTTTACTTAAATAATATGATGATCAAACATTAAAGTCAAAGAGTGCACAAAGAAGAGCTACAATGCAGTGGCTCATCCAAAAAACACGAGTACTTGTGGCTTACAGTGGTGGTTAGATGCCATTCATGACTACAAATGCCCTAACAGGAAATGAGATAACAGGGAATTACACTAATTGTGGTGGTGAGTTCTGTGTCTCAGTGGATCCAGGAAGGCTGGTTAGAAAATATATCAACACTAGAGAATGGGCGGCGTTTCCCACAAAGGATCTGATGTCAAGGTGACACTGCAGAGAGACACGGGATGCGCCCGGTGTTCGTTCCTGTGATGTGTCTGAGCAGGACAATGCATGCTGGGAAGGCCGGGACCGCTGTGCTCTGGATTAATAATTTTCACTTGTGGGATCAAAAAGTATGCGAGTCAAACAGCATGGGGACAAGGGGGAAACATGGAGCTGATAAAGTAAATGGGACTAGTACAATCAGACGCAATGTGTTATGACAGCTCACCGCTGAGATTGAATAATGGTGAACAACAAGGCCATAAAAAACATGGGGGAGTTAGTTGGAGCAGTAGGAATGTGGAAAAACATCTCTCGGCATGTCACACTGTCAGTAAATACACTGGATTCCTCCGAGTTAATATTTCAGAAGTGCATTAGCCACATAAACATAACAACAGATTTAATGAATGCCTCATACACCTGGTTTATCCCATAAACGGAGCAACTCTCCACCGTAGTTTGGATCAATTCAAGATGTTCACATTCACATAGACTATATAAATTCACTCATAGTCAAATCACCACTTCCATTTATGATCTACGGTTTACCATTCAACATCCTTTTAGCACAGAGACTGTTTCAATGCACCAACAGTTATTAATAGTCATTTTAGCTCGATCACGTGCGCTACATTATTACATCCACCTGCTTCCCACTGGACATTTGTTTTCACTATCTTATGAATTTATAATTGCTCATTTAGAAAGTCAGAGTGGAAACACGTGTGTTTGTAGCTGCAGTCACGAAGCTGCCTTTTATCATGACACAGGTTTGTGTTGTAAGATGTAATTTGGTAACCTCATACAGAAATAAAATGTTATATCAGGAGTGATGTTGTCATAAACTTTGTGTTTGTACACATATCAAATATCAAAATATGTTGTAACTGTATTTCTTTACATATATTTCATTTATATGCGAAAAGGCGATCTTGGTTGTTTACTCTACCTCAGAGTTTGATTGTGGGCCAAACAATCTACACACAACACATAACACATTCACAGCAACCTAAACACAGGGATAAACAGAACCAAACAGATAGTGTGAAAGCAGCCTATAAAAAACAGTTCAAAGCTTTCTGTTGACGCTGACATATTACAGTGTAGTGTTTGTGCATATGGGTTTTAGTGCCTATACAATACTTTTAATACAAAACAACAGCGGGAGAAACACACTTGTATGTAACAGGGATATTGGGTTGAATGACCACATTGTCTCTTACCAATAATCATCAGTTACAATTGAGCTTGTGAGAGTGGAAAAGAAGCGAGGCCGCAGTGTAAGCTTTCACTTGTGTTTTATCACCACTGAGGGACAGAGAAGTCTCCACAATAACTCACTACAGAAATAAACTCCACAGATAATTTTCCTTCTGGAAAATGTGTTAATCATGCTTATTTGGCCTCTCTCACAGACTACGGCTACAATGGTGAGGCCAAGAGAGGAACAATGCTTCATAGTTAATGTCATAATTTAAAATAAATCATGACACTATACTTTGTTTGCCCATTCTAACTGTGATCTGCTTACATGCAAGAATTGTTAATTTATTGTCATTATGTCTAAATCCTCACTTTCTCAAAAATATTAAAACGAGACTAAAATGTGCAGTACACCGGGAGCATGAGTGTGTGGTATACACACAGCCCAGTAAGCGTTTCATTTGGCCCCGGTGTGCATAAATGATACAGTGATTTTTACTCTTTAAATTCCCAACTCATATTATCATTTATTAATAAGAAAACAATTACACCAGATTATCAAAAGCGGCCGTTAGTGAGAAGATACCAGGATTTTTCTGCCTCAATGGCTAGTTAAATAAAGTTCTAATAAATATTTTCAACATTTAATTGCAGGAAAAACATTTTGGTGACGCAAAAAAACTTTGCTGTAAATACAAAAGAAACGTGTTTTCCCAAGGAAAGACTTTGGTTTCACTAACTAATCTGTGATTATGTGTTGGCTTCAAGATGCATGTTTGATTTAATTCCTAACTTCACTCCACAAACAAATCATTGAACAGTTTGTTTTCCCATAGAGCCCTTGCTCTTAAATGGTCAACATAAAGTAAGTCTTACCAAACTCTCGTGTTTTGGGCCCTCATTCTGCCGCACGTCCAGTAGGTCCACTCACTGCTGTCGCTGGGCTTAGACACATTTCTTGTGGATGTGCAGGAGGAGCAAGGAGGTGTAGGACCCTCTTAAACACCAAGGGAACATGACTCCTGATCAGCCTGGAGGACAGGAATCAATGTTCACTTACAGTGTAATATATGGGGACCAAAAGCATTTCTTTCTGCACACACAGAAGTAGCTGAGTTCTTGTAAATGGTGCCCACAAATGTGTTTAAACAAGCA
Organism: Selene dorsalis; assembly: GCA_900303245.1. NCBI lineage: Eukaryota > Metazoa > Chordata > Actinopteri > Carangiformes > Carangidae > Selene > Selene dorsalis. The sequence goes on from OMNW01014410.1 coordinate 26,170, forward strand.
CTTCTCGTTTGCCAGGATCATCCAGCCACCTGACAGGTGTTGCATATCAAGGTGCTAACTGCATGGCATGACTGTTGCAGAGGTGTGTCTTCGACTTTTTCACATTTATCAACTAAAATGTGCAGTTTTATCACACAACGCAAAGACACAGATGTTGCATATTTCCAGAGGGACATGCTGGATGTCCATCAGAGCTGTTGCTCATAAAATAAATGGTCATTTCAGTCGGTTTTGAGAATGTGGCAGTAGATGGCGAGAGCAGGTATAAGGTATAAGGCAGGCAACAAACACTGGTGCATTTTATTGTTGACAGCAATTTGAAAGACACTCTGATGAGACCGTGAGGCCCATTGTCTTGCCATTCATCCGCTGCCATCGCCTCATGCTGCAGCATGACGCACGGCCCCATGTTGAAAGAATCTGCGCCACTGAAGCCGCTGAAAAGGAGTGTGTCAACATTTCACAGGCCACGGTCAACAACCTGATCAGCTCTCTGCAAAGTGTCGTACTGCAAATCTGTAGCCTGAGTTATTTAGAGTTATTCTTTTTTTTCAAAATAAAACTGCAGATTTCAAAGTGGCCTTTTATTATGACACATTTGTACAGTAATCATGCTGTGTAATCAGCACCTTAATATGCAACAGCTGTCAGGTGGATGGATGATCGTGCCAAAGGAGAAATGCTTATCAAAACAGATTTACACACATTTGTGAGCTACATTTGAAGATAAATAAGCCTTTTATGTGCTGTTATGAGACGCCTATTTAATCTATTCTATTCAACTTATGAAAAATGGGAGCAAAAACAAAAGAGTTGCATTTTTATCTTGTGTCTATTGTACTTACATTTATATGACAGGCAGTAAATTGGTAATGACCCATGAATGTGGACCAAATGTATGACAAAATTGTTGTCTTATCTGCTGCATGACATTGTTTGGACAAGCCTGTTGTGTGTGAAAAACATGGGTGTAATGACAGTGGGATGAGCAGCTTCCGTGACTCAGAAACCCCACATGAATAAGCATGAGCTGCAGATTCCCAAGGTCGGCCTCATCTCCACCATTGTGTAACCATTTCTGCATCGAGGAGCGGGCTGAGTCACGTAACACAGATCAGAAACGATAAGAAGTTAAAAACAGGAAAAAAAACACCTACAAAGTCTGTTAGTAATAAAACTGTGAAGCAGAATACATAATCAGCCATTGAGAATTAAAAAGAAATAAAATACAACACTGCTGTCCAGTGTTATAGTGTTGGCAGTGAAGAGCAATTACAACATGAGCCTTGAATCTCAGCCAGGAATGATGCCAGCAGCTTTCAATGTGCTTTTCATGTTGAATTTATAAATACGTCTCACTCCCATTTATATCAGTGATGTCAGTTATGGTGCATTACTTTAAGGCGGTTACGCTGACAGAATAATGATAAGGATTTTAGGCACCATAGATTTCACTGAAGACATATGGAAGCTTAACTGCAGCTCTTTTATTTATTGTCCTACATCATTATGTGACTAAGACCACACCATGTCTTTTTAGACTGTTTGGGTGATCATTTTGGATCGAAGCTTCATATAAAGTTGAAGCCACTATGCTTTTAGAGCTTACAGCGTACACTCATTCCTGCAAGATGAGAAGATGATTTCTCGTGAATTGGCTTGATTTGGCCTCCACATGATTTTACCAAATATGTTCTTAAAAGTTGGAGTACTTGCTGGTCTTCCCTGATCATCCATGGATCAGGGGTTCTGAGTTATTGCCATCTGGTCTTTGCTTCAGGGCGTCAGCTGGACAAATGAACCAAAGCATCTTTTTTGTTTCTGAAGTCTGTTGAACTCTTGTTGAGCCGCATGTGGAGTTAAACTATCAAACTACCAGTTAGAGGTTCTTTTCATTGGCAATTAGTCTGCTAATTATCTCTTTGGGGTATTTTATTTTCAGTTTTACATAACTACATACAAACATAACATAACACAAGGCATAAACAAAAAACTAATAATCTCTTTGATTAAAGGATGAAAAGCCAATCACAACTTCCCGGACCCAAAAGCGACATACTCAGTTTCCCTATTTTCTTTTACCAAATCCCAACGATATTCAGTTTATTGCGTTTTTACTTGCTAACTGATTGAAATCAATTAATTATAACAGTTTCTGCCAATCATTTTTCTGCCATTGGTCTATTTGATAAATTAATAGCTTCAGGTCTAACTGACTGGGAGGGAGTCTCTTGATGGCTAAAGCTAATGGCTTGTGTTAGTTTTAGTTGTATTGTTTTGTCTAACTATAGTATTGCAGCTCAAAGTAAATGGATGTCCAACCTAC
>OMNW01014410.1:34889-69056 GCA_900303245.1 Selene dorsalis
TCGGCCCCCCCATCAGCTCTGTCCCAAATATAGCGCTAAGTATGAAACTACAGGAGTGTGATTATATTAGTCAGTGATTTTCTCCCTTGGAGGGGAATCGTCGGGAGTGAATCCATCATGAATCTGCAGTTGTCTGAAATGTCTTGAAACAACTGTTACTGAGGTACCAATGATCAGGAGAACCCACTTCAATCAAAGTCTCATTTCAATATATTATCTTCTTAAAGTGTGAAGGGACAGCATGGAAACTTTTATACACACTGAAGTACATCATGACGTCCAGGGGATTTCATAAACTGGGGGAACGGACGTTGGTTTGCTCTCTGCACAAAGGAAAAAGCTCTTGAATCTGTGCTAAACAAAACAGCCGTTTCTAGCTAAAGATAATATTTGATTCTACTGTAAGCTGTGTGGTCGCTCGAGGCACCACAACTACCTGGGGACACAACAAAGATTAAAAATTAAAGAGAGGGTATTTTTGGGTATTTTTTGTTCATGATGAACTGTGCAAATTTTCTGCTGGTGTTGCTATCTGAATTAATTATGTTGCTTTGGTGCTACCTGCAGGCAAATTTGCAATAATGCTTGGTTTTATACAAAAATAACTTTTCAGACTGCTTGAGATATCTTAAATACCAAACCTGGGAAAGACTGATTGGAATTTGAAAAACTGCTGAAATGATTACAAACAGCCAGAAGTGTTTTTACAGGACAGTATGATGTCACAGTGAAGCTGACCTTTTACCTTTTGGACGTCAAATGTCATTATTTTGACATTTCAAATACATATGTGAAATTTTCCATATATTTACTGCATGAATTCTGAGCATTGACCATAATTGTGTGCTGTGAAGTCACAGTGACCTTGACCTTTGACCTCTGACCAGCAAATTCTAATCAATTCATCCTTGACTGCGAGTGAGTGTTTGTACTGGGCTTAATGAAATCCCCTCTGGGTGTTTCTGAGTTACTGCCATGACTGTCGCTGGCATAGAGGCATAAAAATCATTTGCAGAAAGCTGAAGATGGGCACAGCTCTTTATAATTGGACCCGTGGTGGAACAATTGGGCCTGGATCAACATAAAAGACTTAACTTGTTCTCTGGCAAGTGGTCTAAATATACATCAAATTTCAGTGAAATCTGTCACATTGTTTTTGAGACATTTGCAAACAGAGACACAAACAAAAAGAACTGGAGACATAAAGCGGGGTAATCTTGATTTATGAAGAGAAACATACGCTTTGCTCAACTGAAGTCATCAGACTGTGACAAATAAGCAACAAATAATGACTAATTTGTAAAAGAAAGTGTATTTCATTCTAAAGAAATGCTGAAATGCATAGTTGCAAATGCTCAAAATCAAGGCTGACAATACCCATCTGAGGAAATGTCTGACTGTGAGACAACTGATTCCTCAGTTCCTCTTGGTTCCTATTGTTAATCCCAGTCCCAATAAGGACATGAGGTACATTTTGTATCTAGTTTTAGAAGTCACAAGTCAAGTGTCACGCATTGTTGGTCTCTGAATGAGGCTGCGGAGCTAAGTCCTCAGTCTGCAACAGTGATTAAGGCCTATGCAAATAAATCAGCCGCGACTTGACTTGCATTGAATGTAAATGTCAGAACAATTTGAGAGGTGGGACACTGTCATTTGGCAAAAACTTCACTGGAGCCACAGAGGTTTCTGAGCGCTATCAACTGGAAAAGCATGACATTTGCTTTAAAAAGATAAGAGTTGAAGAGTTGATATGCAATCCCCTTGGGTGCATTTGCTGAGAAGCTTATTAGCCTTTTTCTTTTTTCCATCTATGACATTTTATGGCCGTTCATTACTTTCCCACAATAACTCCACTTTGAAAAAGAAAAAAGAAAAAAGAAAAGACACGCTGAATGCAATCAATCACCTATTTGTTCAAGGGTTATTTTGAGATTTTTTTGTGTCACACGTAGTTTATAGTTAATTGAATTCAAATGACTTCCAATAATATGGTTGGCCCTGGGTACAAACATATGAAGAGCAACACAAATAACTCTAATTGAAAATGAGGCTGGGCCTAATCTTTATTTTATCATTGTTTAATTTACCAATTATTTTCTTCACTAATCAGCAAATAAACACAAATTACACACATATGGATTTTTTCCACAATACATTTTGTGTATAAAATGCCAGAACTAAAATTTTCCAGAATCCAATGTGTAGACACAGAGGGTCTTATTTTCTCCAGTCTAAAGCTCAAAGATATTCAAAGCTTTCAATTACATAAAACAAAAGATGGAAGCTTCAGAACATTATTAAATATTATTATTCAATAATCAAAATAGTTATTAGTTATTTTCAAAAACATACAGTGAAAGTGAGCTGCTACAGTTTTGTACAGTAAAATCAGTAGAGTCTGAAATTTGCTTTTCAAAGCCTACAAATAAAAACCATTATGTAAATGAGGCTTCAGTTTCTTCCTGTTTAGATAGGGTTTCCAGATGTTGTGCCAGTGGTTACACTTAAAAGAGTTGAGTGTGATACAGAATTATAAAAACCACAGTCAATACAGTTTAATTTACTTTTGTCAACCAGTCATTTTCAAAGATTATCTGTTTTTCTGTGCTCAAAAACAGATGCCGTCGTTAGTTAGGAATGGAAATTGATTTGCAATTTATGTGTCAATGTAGTGTATCAGTGACTTGGGAGCCAGTGGTTGAGTGTGAAGGCAAATAAATGTCAGGGCTGTCAGAAAATAAGTTCCATAAAAACGGCCCATTTTGGAGAGAATTTATAGGCATGATGTCCACAGTTATCAGTTTCAATTCAACTCCAGCAAACGACTTGGGCAATAACGCTGTGAAAATACTGGGCAGAGGGGAGGATGTGGAGAGATAAGTGACTTGGGGAAAGTAAATTTGTAGAGAACAGCAGCAAAATAAATGTCCGTCCATCTGCAGTAAAATAGCGCTCTGACAGGAGCTCGGCCAAATAAAAGCACCATTTGTCGTAAATGGAAAAGTCTCATGGTCCTGCCACAAATTGGACAGTTTGATCATGTTGTCACAACAGGGTTACAAAGTGTTTTGAAAAGTAGCAGCAGTGACGCTGACTCATTAAAACAAGCAAATGTAAGTCAACATGATGAAGTGGCGTATGTTCATGTTTTTATCAAAGACAAATCTGCAGAACCGCTGATATTTTTCATCTAAATGTACTGTCAAGCAGGAAGTATTTCAGTCGCTCATTTGAAACACAAATCAGTTAGATGTGTGTTAATGTCGCTGCCTGCAGATCGGGATGTTTTCAGACACTATTTGCAGATAATGATGGCTGGACAGACCTGAGACTTTCCCTCAAAGGTCAAATATAGCTCCAATTTGATTTAAGTACCCAGCCAAGTGTCTGCCCTAGGTTTGTGTGTGTGTGTGTGTGTGTGTTCAGTCCTGCCAAAATCTCCCAGAGTGCATGTTAGGGAGATCAGCTTTGCTCCAGTAAAATGTGTGGGGCTGAAAATAGGCCTGATCGAAGAATAGTGTGTCATATTACATTGCACAGGAGACCCATGCAGCTGAAGCTCTTACTGATGTCCTCTTCACTTCTCTAGACTGAGGTCTCCACTTCTCCCAAACAGCACACAATGGACTCTTACAGGACACTGGCCAAGGTCACATTATCACAACACTACACTACGTAGCAGAGCCCTAAGATAATGAAATACACAAACAGTCAGAGTTAGCATTAACTGTGGTTGTGTCCTCATGTTTTGTGATGATATCCTTCAGTTTTTAAATAAACAAACTTGAATCTTTGGACGATAAACACTCATGTAAAAGTCTGAGAAGAGTTTATTATCATTCAGATGTGAATTGTGAGTCATAAACAATTTGGTCCTCCGAGTGACACAAGGTCTGTTTTTTGTTATTCGTAATAAAGTGTTCCGAGTTTGACTTTGCCTCTCACGCATGTGCTTTGAAAGCCACTAGAAATAATCAAAGAAGCCACAAGCACTGTAAACACAGTAATGGGCATCCTGTGGGCAGCTTCACCTGGGAGCCGACTGGACGGACATTCAAACGTTAACAGCTACAGTTGAGTCACAATTCTCTGGGATACATGCCAACGCTAGCAGCCCAATTCTGGATATCTCTGCTGTGGCAGGTCCACAGTTTTCTCCCTCCAAGCAGCCAATGTTCCCAGCACCAAAAGTATTACGCCCCTCTCCCTCCACACACGCACGCACACACAAACCCCCCACCATTACCAGACCCATATATCTGGATCTCTCACACATAATGCGCTGCCTGCGGCAAGACTGTTTTTGAAAGGCAAGGTGAATACTCAATGACATCTGAAAATAACCACCTACAGCTGTGATTCTTGAAATGGAAGAAAAATTTGCTCTAATAAAGCTCCAGGTGTACATTTTTTTTCTTTGACCAATATTTTGAATTAGTGACAGCGGGACCTCGCAGGGTTAGAGGAGAGTAAGGTGTAACTTTTATGTCATGGGTCTGAATCCTCTCAGGTATCTTTATATTCCTGTAACATCAACAAAAGCAAAATACCTATGATCGTCTTCACACACAATACCTGTGCAATGCTGAAACTTCATTGATAAACAGATGTGCAGGTTTCCCTCCTTTGACTAAATGTTTCCGTGCATTTAAAGGAGTTGTTTGACATTATGAAAAACGCACATTACCTTCATTTGCTTAGCTTATGAAACAGGTAAAGCAGCTTCCCATCCCATAGCCAAAGCTGACTAATTAACACATTTTTTCTTCTGTCTTTGATACCCCACAAATAAACATAAAGTGTGAAGACAATTTTTTGCTTTTGCTGTTTTACAGGTGTTTATTTGCCGGACTATTTCTTGGCCATGGACAGTGACTTCCTGCAGTCTTGGGCTGGTTGCCTGGCCAGTGCTCAGAGCCAAGGAATAGTTTGGTGCTACTAGATGGTCGGTGAGACTCCAGAGCCAGGCAAGCTGTTCCCTGTTTCCAGACCTTATGCTAAGCTAGGCAAAGCTAACCAGATGCTGTAGCTTGTAGCTTGGCCAGACTTGAGAGTGGTCTTCACTTTCTCTTCCTACACTCTGTATTTCCCGAAATGCCAAGCTTATACTTTAAGACAAACCACAGGCTGTAGTCAAATAACCTGTAATCATTGTTTGCTTCTCAAATTCTCACAGACACATGTAGAAATTTAAAGCCAGTTAGGTGCTATTTACGGGACGACATGAAGCACAAAGTATGACGATGGAATTCAGGAGCAAAACAACCAGGGGGTGAAGTCTCCTCAGCTCCAGGCAGACTGAAGCAGCCAGACAAGCATTTACTCCCAGTGGTCAGGGCGCTCATTATCCCCAGTGAAGCTTTCATGCAGTAGTTAGAGGAGAAGTGAACTCTCATCTTGCTATAATGAGCCTGGCATCCCACTAGAGACGTTTGGCATGAATCTGGCCAACTTGGAGCGAGGCAGCCACCCTGTTGCTCTGCAGCTGACTGAGGCAAACGAGCGGGGGCCTCTGATGGCGTCCTGAATGGGCTGTTAGGTGTCTTCTGCCAGGAATTGCTGATTCCGCAGCTCTCTGTGGAACATAATCACCTGACTTTCAACTCACATGCACAGGACTTTTAGCCCTTCTCTAACTGAGGCCGTTGAGTCTTGCAGTTTGTAAGAAGGGAAAGGGGGAAACTCAGAGATCTCAGCTCCATGCCTCTTAGATTGTTCTGTTTGTTTATGATCCATTTTACTCCTCAGGTATCTGTAATTCACCAGTTACCTATATAGTGCAACAGCAGCCCTTTAAGAGGATCAGGAATAAGTCACATTTCCAAGTGAGGCTTATCACAGCATCAGTCTCATTTGTCTTCTGTGTAGTATGTTGTCATTTCGTTTTATTTGGACCTCGAACTACCACATTTTTGATCCTAATGTGTCTCTTTTTGGGGTTTTCTGAGATATTTGTGTGAATAAAGTCATTTTTGCACTTGAATACAACAGCACATTCAAGCAGCGCAAGAAACTTTTTTGAGGTTGACGCTTCTGATTTTCCAACTTTTTGAACTTTTATATTAATGCCATTATAAATGTCCAAGTATTTTCTGTTCTGCTCAGTATCTACTGTGATATAGCCTTTTCCTTATGAGCCAGACTTGATCAAAACAGCACAAGCACAATGACTGATACATGAGAAGAGAAGTGAGACATCTCTAAAATAGCCTTTTTACAAAAATAACAAAAAAAAAGTCCAAAAGTTTCTCTTCACATTCGTTTCAACAACAGCTTTAAACTCAGAAAGAGTCTGAAGCCTTTCTGGTGGCTATTTCCAGCTATAGAGGAGTCAGATTATGAAGTCTCTCTTACAGGTCTTTGTCAGAATAATAAGCAGACACACCTGCAGCTATGTCAGTGACCGAGCACTTGAACAAAGTTCAGCTGTCTCCCGAGGGAATCTCTTTCTGTCTCACAGAGCTGCCTCTCTATGGGGAAACTGACCAATAGATTGTGATTTGTGACAATGAAATTTCAGACGCACTGAGGCGGAAAAAAAATGCATATGAAACATCATGAGAGGTTGAGCGCTAATCTCCTTAGGACACCATGAGACAGAAGACAGAAGCAGACGTTCTGCCCTGCTCTCGCAATATGAGCAAAATTTCAAAGCTCCTCTTTCTCATGACAAGAAAGGTCACTAGATCTCAAACCCTCTCAACCGGGCACTTAGATAATCAGATTTGGTTCAGCTTCTTTCAGCTTTGAGAGGACTTCACTAAAAGACGCTCAATTTTACACGCTCAGCTTCAAAAGTTTGTCCAAACCATAGAAAGCTATCACTGATAAATCTGGAAATACTTAGGACCATTGTGAGCTGCCAGTCTATCTAATGATTGGTTTGGACTACACACACACACACGCACATAAAAGAAGCTTTTTCTCTGTCGCATAGATTGAACTCCGTTTCATGAAGACAAACTGGAAACACCAAGAGAAATGAGCAACTTGAGAAATAGGCCACTTTGATTTCAGTGACTTCAGTGGAGATGATCGGAGCTCAGAATGATGCTGCTTTTCTAAATGTATATTTCAGCTTAAACAAAACTGAGACTTACTAATTATACAGTACATGTCAGAACGGTAATAATCTTCATAAAGGCAGTTTCCAGTAGAGTAGTGACCTTGAAGCTCCTGCGACGGTACCGCTTATTTTTCATCTGCAGAAAATCTCAAAATAATATCCTGCAGCTGTAGTATCAGGTCATGAAATACATTGCACAGTACAGTGTGCTATCAGGTCTGTCTCACTCATGGTCATCCTGGCTATTTTTTCTGTTACCATGACAACGTTTCTCTGCACTCCTCTGCCTCTTGATTGTGTGGAAAATGAGCAAGAAGACAAAGGGAAAAATGTCAGCCGCCGAGAAGCAGAGATTGAACACGGACGACATGTTAGCGCTGACTGGCCTACTTTGTCTACAAAATGACTTAAAGGCCTCGGCTCAATGTGTTTGAGGTGTTGCGTATCTCACCAATTTTAGTCTCGGCATTGGAGGCTATGTATAGTCATGGAAAAGTGTGTTGCTCCATCTAACAAACCAATCTTTCAGCCGACATTAATAACACAGTCACATGGCCTGAAACTCAGGTCTGGTTTTCAACTATTCACATTTCATACAGGCTAGTTAGAGGTCTCTTTTTTCCCAGTATCCTCTAATACTTTTTATAACTAGGACAAAGGAAAAATGAAAACAAACACACTGGCTATTCACCAGGGCCCACACTGGGTCCAAAAGCCTGAAGTGAAAGCTTACAGCTTTTTGACCCAGTAAGACTTCATTAACAGTGAGGGCCTGGGCCTCCATTTATCAAGCATCTCACAAACTTTCCAGGCATCACACTGAGAGGTAAACTAGGACCCAAAACACCAAAACTCTCTGTGCACGTATGTTTCTCAAGTTTTGTCGAAAGCATTAACTCTCATTGCAAGTGGCTTGGTGTACCGAGCCTCTCTGATGACGACTTCATGTCCCTAATCACATCTTAGGTGCATGTGGACAACGAAGATGACCCTTAAGATATATCAGTACGCCTGAGAGACAAACAGTTGGCGCTGATTGGCCTACTTCATCTATGAAATAACTGGTGTATTTGAGATCTTGCATATTTCACCAGTTTTACCATGGGTCTAAACGACCTATTAGCTTTTATTTATTTTTCAGTATGGAGTCAGTCTCCATACATTGATTTTTTTGAAAATCATTGTTAACACACATTGTCTGACATCCATTTTCACAAGTTTGGATCAGATGAGAGGGGAAATGTCTTCAAGCAAATCAAGTTCCCTTCATTAAACCCTAAGAGGCCTAGAACTCTGTGCAGTCTTTTAAACAAAAATAGGACAATTCGGTACCTTTAAAATAAATGTTAGCGTAGATGTACCTGAGCAGAGAGACTGTCTGCTTTTTTGTGGCTGGAAAACACACTATACTGCCTCATATTGAAACAATGAGTAGTTCATCCAGTATCAAGAGAATCTGGAGATGAAAAGAAACCACGGAGTTGATAAAGTCAAATCAGAAGGTCAGGTACATTTGTTTGTGTGTCTCACTTTGAAGCGGAAAGCTTCAAGCCACGCCGGCATGAATAACTCATACAGCTGTGAGCAGAGGCCACAATATCACTGGGGTCACATGACAAAAGACTGTCTGCATGACACCTTCTGCTTTATACTGGTCCCAAAACCAGGGAACACTTCAGAGAACATATGTGGAAATGAGGCTACACACATTTCACTGCTGTGACTTAAACATCAAACATGAAGATGATTCTTTGGTAAAAACTATCTATATTCCAATTTGTCACAGATTTAAGAGTCACTGCATTTCATCTGATGATGAAAATAATGTCATGTGAAGGCAGAGTAGTTTATGTAACGGGACAGTGCTTTGTCATGAAGGGTTCTACCAACAACCTCTTTAAACACTGGAATAATAAAGCACGATGCAGCAATGAACACTGATATTTCAGGATGGGAAAGGTCAGCAGGCTGACAGCAAGTCTTCCCAGGAACAATATTTTTGGTAGTGGTAAAAACCCTTAGATTTTCTCATTACATTACAACTTTATAAACTTCATTTTTCACTGCAACTGGCTACGAGAAAATGACCTTATAATTATAATTAATTATAAGGTGAAGGCTCCTAGGACTCTTGTATGTACATTTTACAATCAACTTACTTATAATTAGAGGGCATGTGTGTAAACAGGTATTTTTGGAGTCTGAATGAAAATGTGGTATTAATCTTCACAGCATGCATTTGAAGCATGAGTCCCTTCAACCTGCTCAACACTGTGCTTTAAAATGACATGTACAAAAACTGTTTAAAAAGAACAGATAAATATAGCACCTCCATGAGCAGGAGTAACAGAAAGTGTAAAGCATTTTTTCAGAGAAGTTACTGTAAATACCACATAAACATATGTCTCAAAACCACTCCAGTGTGTCATCACTACGCTGCTGACACTGGGTATAAAATGCTAATGTGATAATTCACCACATATTCTTTCACAGCTCTTAAAGATTGAAAATGTACATTATGTGTAGGAGTGTATGTTTTACACCCTTCTGGCCAATAAGAAACGAAAAAACATTTTTCTAAGACACTGATTTTATGATTTAGATACAGGTAGTTGTACGGATTTCAAAGCAGATCCACATCCAGTTGACTGAAGCAACAGACCCGTCTTTATGTATGGTCTCAGGCCTGAGCCGATCCATGTGACAGTTGCATTACTCAAACATAATAGAGAGGGATTACATTAAAATTCCCCACTGTGTGAGTATTTAATTAGACTCTTTCTCGTCTGCCCACCTGCTCCCATCCAAGGAATGGCACCGAAACGCTGGTACCGTAAAAATGTTTGTGGCAAAGATGGAGCTGAGAGAGTCATGCAGTTGAAATTTATGCTTGGACACGTTTGATCGTTGTTGTTGTCATGGGGAAAAAAATGGAATAAAAATATGCCACTGTTCCTGCTTCAAACACATGACAACAGATCCATTTTTATTTATTTTCACAATGTCATTTTTGTATTTATTCAGTTAGTCAGGAATAATGTAACTCGGTAAACACAAACAAAACACAAACAGCACAATAGATAGAGCATACAAGAGCCACGGAACAAACTAATTATCACCTAAGTTTCTGCAATTATTTAAAACATCCTCAGTGGACTCTGCTCTAGCTTTGCTCAGAGAAGGTTCTGGATTTCATTTATTAGCAGAGTTGGAAATAAAATAAAAGATAATTTTTGACACCTTCTTAACTCTTGGTTTCGTTGTTTTTCTGTAAGATAAAAATACCGTCCATATAATGAAGCTGGAGAAAAAGTGGTGTGCAGTATTAATAATAAAATAAGAAGCAGTGACAGCAGCTATGGTTCACAGGGTGTCACCAACGCTGACCAGCACCATAACAACAATACCAACTGGTGAAAGGTATAAACAGCAACATTTCTATGACATGTTCATTTCACTTGGCAGCCGCCTTTACAGGAGTGCATTTAAATGAAATGCCACCGTCTGGAGATTTGCTGGTCCTCATAAAGCTGTTGTGGTTTTACTTTAAAGGAACGCTAAAGTTTCATCCTTGGGGACTGTGTGTACTATTTATAGGGAGCTTTAAAGATGCACAAAGACGAGACAAGCAAAACCTCCCTTGACAGCCAATTGTAAATAAAACTTGCCTCTCACGGCTAAGATGATTCAACATCAAACAAAAAGAGTGAGATTTCTCAAGTGGCAGATGGTAAGCCTCCTTTCATTAATCATAATTTTAGATGAAAAGGTTTCTCTAAAAATAAAACTAGCTGTTTTCAGATCAATGCTTGTCAAGGCCCCTTCATCATCTGTTTCTGTTTGTAAATGATCGGTAATTAATAGCTGACGGTCAGCCCGGGGTCTGTGGCATGATGATATGAACACTGGATCAAAGTGGTAAATCAAGGGTTAATCAAACTCTACTTCAAATTGCAAAAATCTGTTTAAATAACAGTATTCAGATATGATTTTTAAGTCACTGTCTTTAGGTCATCGCAGCTGTCGGTTCAGCGTGTGTCATTTATGTTGATAACAAATCTGCGAGTACATTTAAATTACATCTGACATGCTTTTGACCAGTAGTGACAATGTTTAATTGGTACACGTCCGTGCAGCAGTATTAAGTAATGTTGTATTTTGTGCTTATATTCTGACCCTTCTAAAGAAGAACAAAGATGAACTCTCTACAGAGCTGTTTTCTTGTTGGAGTGGATGAAACTGTGAATGGTCATTTTCACTTTTGTGTTACAACTGTGTGGGAGAGGTGATAATAACTGAGGCCAGCGGGGTTACAGCTCTAACAAAACCGGCTACACATATTCACGTGGCATTAATATGTATGTAGGGAAAACTTATCTGTTCCTCATTTTGCTGGAAACATCTGTTTGAGATGATGTTATTATAAAGTATCCAAATCATCATCCTCGCTAATTTCTGACAAATGGAACACGGTTTTGTGATATTTTTGACAATTGATCAGGAGATCTGATTGAGATCTTCTGCGCATCCCAATGAGGAACTTTTGGTTTGGGCGCAAGACAGTTTCCTCAAACTAAATCAGGTGTTAAAACATAAAACATGCACTAAATGATGGTGTCCAAATGAACAGCTAGAAAATACTGTTCAGTTACTGTGCGGGATTCATTCAAGAGCCAGTCACTAAGTTTTAATCAAAAATTTGCACTTTGTGTTCATTTGTTCATGTTTTACTCCCTTGTGAAATGTAAACAAATGTTTATCATTAATAACATATCATTAATACCTTTCTATTGTTAACGCCTGTATTGAAGTTGCTTGACTGTAAAATCCTGCCTTTAGGATTTTGGTGGTGAGGTGTTTTGGATCTTTACAGACGATCTGAAGACTCCACACAATAATAAAAGGCTGTGAGGGTTGTAATTAGTGCTATTGCACCAAGCTCCCCCTCTCGCTCATTGGCTCTCACTCTCTCTCTCTTCTCCTGATTCACTCACTCATCGGGATCCCTTCTACTTTGTGTTGTCTTTCTCCTACTCTCTCTCTCTGTCTGTCTGTGACTGGCTATGTGGAGGGAGGCAGCCTCAGAGGTGTCTATGACACCCTCCAGCACAGTCAAGGGCACTGCTTCAGTGATGCTATACACTCTCCAACTATTTACAGTAGTTTGCCCTTTGGAAAGTGCCTGAGCTGCCGCTGCTGTAAAATTTAACTTTTTTTTTTCTTTAACACCAAGGAAAGAGAAGTACAGGGTTGTTCTGTGCTTTTACGCATGGAAGTTGGAATCTGCCTCATCGTCTTTACGCATGGCTGTGGCTCGTCTCCTCGGAAGATGCTCGCGGGCTTATGAGAGCGTGTCAGGGCGTCAAGAGCTGGGCACAAAGTGAGCAACGATGCGGGGCACTGAGCTGCTGCTCGGTTACTTTCTGGTGAAAGTTATGGTGTGCGACGCGGAGGGCGAGCCGGGTCAGACCGTCGACGACTTTATGTTCGTGACCGGGTTCAACGACTCCAAGGAAGAGGAGAACGGAGTCACGGAGAGCCCGCACATGGAGGACAAGTGCCGCGGCTACTACGACGTCATGGGCCAGTGGGACCCGCCGTTCGTGTGCAGGACGGGCAGCTACCTGTACTGCTGCGGCACCTGTGGCTTCCGGTTCTGCTGCGCGTTTAAAAGCTCCAGGCTGGACCAGACCACCTGTAAGAACTACGACACCCCGCCGTGGATGATGACGGGCAAACCCCCGCCGAAAGTGGACGTGGCGCTGGACACCGCGAAGGATAAAACAAACCTCATTGTGTACGTCATATGCGGGGTCGTGGCCATTATGGCACTGATAGGAATTTTCACCAAGCTGGGTTTGGAGAAGACGCACCGGCCAAACAGAGAGAACATGTCAAGGTGGGTTTTTTTCTCCTCTTCTCACTGATACTTTACAGCATGACGACATTTCTTCAAGACGAAGTCACAAAGCAACAAGTTTGTAAATGAAACTCTGTTTAAAACAAAGTTCAATGATGCATTATTGATTTTTCCACACTGGCACATTGGATAGGACAAAATGTTTCTGAGAGGAACATCGGTTTCCTCTCAGAAACATGTATAATGAAACCCATCCTGTCTGCCTTCATCTATTCCCAAAATGCACTTCTGATATTCACTGCATTGACCTTGACCTGCAGCTTGAGAGTGAAACTGACAATTGGAAATGATATGAAACGAGCTATGATTGTTAAATGTCCATACTCAAGAAAAACAAAAAAGGGTGTAGCTCAGAAAACAGTGAACATTGTCATCACAAAAAATTGATTTCTAGTTCATTGCCTTGTTTTTTTTCAATGTGTTACTTTTGAAACGAAGTATGAGGTCACATCTCCTGTTTCAAAGATTTGGAGAAATGTCAACTATTATTCTCTAAATCATTGACAATCTGCAAGCTGTACACAAACTGCTTACCCTTGTCATACACGCACCTGATTGGATGATCAGTGTACTGTATATCAAACACACACACTCACTCACATACTCTCCATCATTCTCAAACACACTTCACATATGCACACAAAGAGGCTTATTATGCTCTTGTGGGCCACTCAGAGGAGTAAAAAGTGTCTGCTGTCGTGTCCCTGTGCAGGCCAGTACAGGTCGTGTCCTCGAACACTGTCATTTGGATAAGTTGAATTCTGAAGGAGCATAAGATTTTTAATATGGGCAACGTCCCTCGAATCTGCTTTGACACCTTAAGTGCTGGATACCTGGTGTGCTATAAAGCTCGGTTTGAAAGAGACACAGTGGACTCTGTGAATAGCTGAACAATACGTAACTTCAAAGAAAAGAAATCTAAGAAAAACTCTGGCAGTTCAATCAATGCTTAACAATAGATATTTTTTCCATAAAATCACACACCCAGAGAGTCTGAGAGAGTGATTTTAGAAAACAGTGATTTGCCATGTCTGATATTCTGTGACTTGAAATAATAAAGTCTTGTATTTGATGACCTCACCTTCCCACAGGTCACTCAGTGGTGGGTGAGTGTAGTCACAGGTGTGGTGCAGCACAACTGTGACATGTGACACCCAACAACGATGTCAGAGCTGCCTGAGTTGAAACTTCAGAGAAGCTTTAATGAGGTGTGCTGCAGGTTAGGCTCAATCATAACTAGTCCTAACAATGTGTTGTTAGAGATGCAGTGTCGTATGAATGTGGGGATAATGGCAGCCATTTTCAGACAGTCTCCTCTGAAAGACATATGCAATATTGCACGTTGTTGGTCACAAGAACAATGACAGTAATAGTTGTGTTGAGAGCTATAGAAAGAAGTTTAGACCTTGGGCTCTTTCTCACCTCTGCGCAGCCCGGTAATCACGGGAAGAGGTGGGTGTGAATGTTGTGAAATGCCGGTGTGGGTATGCGCACGTGTGTGAGATGATGTTCCTAAAGCTATTCTACCATGAGATAAGATGGATGTGTTAGCAGCTAATGGATGTGAAGACAGTTATGTCTTGTGTGCGTCTGAGGGGATCTTTGTCAAGTTTGAGAAAAATAACCCAGATGATGTCATGGTGATGTCATCAAGGTTATAAGAAGCTCTTATATGCCTCCACAGACTGCCAACAGTCAAGCATGTTCCTCAACCTGAAGCATCCAGCTTTAGCTTGGGTGAAGATGCTCATATACAAAACACTAGTACAGTCTGTCATTCAGAAGAACTTGCTAGAAAAACCTGTGGTGCGCTGCCGGCCTGCAGGAGATCCATCGTTGCTCATCGTTGCCTTCCTCTTTCCAGGGCTCTTGCACATGTGATCCGCCACCCAGCTTCAGAGCATACGGACGACATTGGACTTGGCCAGCACTACGAGAACATACAGACCAGAGTCACGGTCAACAGCCTCCGTAAGTACTGTGACGTCAGCAGCACACAGCAAGCTACAGGCCGACACTGACACACACACTAACACAGACAGGGGGATTTATTTAAAGGCCTTGTCTGTACCTCTATTTATTCCTTTTCCTGTTTCTCCACTACAACCTAAAACACACTCACACTTTAAAAAAAAAAAAAAAAGTAAACTAAATATTGTCCCAAAAGTACAGTATCTGTATCCTGAAATAGCTTTGAAACCGGAAGTGGGGGAGGGAAAAAATAAAGATCCATCCAAAATCCTGTGGGCTGGTGAAGCAATTAGTCATGCCCTCAGCAATCACTTAACATACACACTAATTACCACCAGCAACCTAGCTAACAAGCTTTTCTTTCTTAGCCAGTACTTAAACACATTATATCACACTCTCTCAGTCTTTCAGTCATCAGCAGCGACGCCTACACACACACACCCACATGTACACACACAGACTGAGCAGGGTTCTCATTAAAGTGAACCTGCTTACTGCCTTGACAGCTACAGTCAATTAAGATTCCTCTGCCTTTCTCACACATTTCACAAAAATGATTTACAGTAAAGCAACATTTTTGTGACTATATTATTCATTTATAATAAAAATATTATTTGGTAGAAGGTTTCATGTGTGTTATCCAAATTTAACACAAAAACTTGACAACAAAAGTCTCCTGTCTGACACTGATTAAGTCTGATGTCAAGATGAATTTAGTGAAATAATTACACCTCTCATCCTGTACAGTAAAGGTTAGAAGCCAAGGAGTCTTCAAAGTAATTAATTGAGCCAGGTTATGTGTCAGTGCTGCAGTCATGGTAGAAAAAGAAACCACAAATGAAGCGAAGAGAAATAAAGACATGACAATTTTCCCTTCGTTTAGATGCTTCTCATGACGTTTCATCTGAGGTAGATGCAAATAAATATCAAGGATTATCTTGTGCTATCGATGGCCAGAGGTTTGCATGTTCCCGTTGCAGGTGGGTGATTTCACTGATTAGTTTGGAAGGGTTTCTTAATAAATGAAAGCACCTGGTGTAATCCATGGTTGGACTGAAAAACCAGCCTGGTTCTTGGCACTCGCAGTAATTGATTACCTGATCTCATAGCCAGGCTTTGGCTATACAAATGTTTTAGCATTTTCAATAAGCGCTCCATGTTGGTAATTAATCTCAACGAAAGCCAAGATGACGACCAAATGAATTATTCTTCAACTGCAGCTGCTGAGTCAAACATTCACTTCACAAGGTTTTGACGCAAAAATTTGTTGAAAATCACAAAGCACCAATGATCAAAAACTCTAAAGTTCCCTCAAACAATAAGTCCTGATGAGCAAAATACTCTGATAACAATCCAGGGAATGCAGAGTTCATCACTTGGTCTGAGAAATGACTGTTTTATACATACTGTAAAACTGTTGGTCTTTTAAAAAATGGCTGATACAAGGCCCTTTCAAATTTGTATTTGCATTTTCGTATTCTGTGATATTGACTAAAAATGATATTCCTGAGAGAAAGAAAACCAAAGTAACCTCAGAAACTGAGGGGTGTTCTATTTTAAGCGCTAGATATCTATCTTTTTTTTCTTTTTTTCACCAAAAATCAGCTGAGGTGAGGTGTCAGCCCCAATATGATAATAATTAATCATTCTAAAATCAGACCCATCTCTTTCATACGTTGCCTCCTCACAGAATAATTATCAGTTGATTAAAAACCAGCTGACACATTTTGACAGGTAGGAGTGAATTTGAGGAGAAACATACAGTTACTTTAGAAGCCATATGTACAGTATCATACTTTTTGTAGTGTGACATATGACAACATAATTTAACAATGCACTTAGGAAGCTATTTGCTACCTGCACAGCAGAGAAACATTTTCTTACTCTATGGACACAGCAAGAAACCAGTGACTGGTTTAAAATCCCATTTTCCCTGCAGATATTCCCTGGAGTGAATGAAAGAAAATGATCAATGATGTGAGATAATAGTCTGATATTATTGTAAAACAAGTGCAGACACTACACCTATTTAAAGGTTATGGCACTTTTAAAAAAAAGTGCAAGTCGTCTCACCTTACCTGCCTCCTCCTTTGAGTCAGAAAATAACACCATAGCTGATGATTATAACTGCAGATCAAGTTTCAGTTTGAGGCTGTAATAATCTGGAAAATTACTACAAACAGGCGACAGTGTTTTGTCCACTCAACAGCAATGTTATGAAAATTACAAATACACAACATACAGCTTGCCTACTTGTAAAGAAAAAAACAAGCATGTTTTGCAGGGTGTATGTTGTATGTAGTATGCATGTATACGACTATAGGCAGTCACCTCAACCATCCAGCTCAGGGGCATCACTGGGTATCAAAAGCTGCATGTTAGAGGATTACTTTTGTATGATGACTACCTCTGAGATGATGGGTTGGGGGTAGCTTTCTTTTTAATTTTGTGACCTTGGACATGGAGATCCAGGGCGCAGTGTGCTGGCTGCCGTATCTTACAGGGGGGTTAGGGAATTATTCTGTGTAACTGAGCTGGAAACAGCAAAGGGACGGCTGTCGTTTTCTTGACAGCAATCTTTTCAAGGGTACAAAAGGTGAGGCGATTTTTTTTTTTTTTTGCTGTATGACTATGTCCTGCGCTTGTCCTCTCCAGCTGTGCTTTCTAGCAGCAGGTGTGACTATTCCTCAATTATAATAGTCACTTTATATTACAGATACTGGTGCAAAGCCCGTGATTGAGGCGCTTCAGAGGGAGCCCCCCCGTTCCTCATCTGTTGCCTGTCAAAGATAACAAAAACCTGTGAGCTCTCATTCTCCCCAAGACACCAGTTATACAGATTTTGCAAACTGGGTTTCTTTGGCCACCAGCACTATCATGCTCATGTCCTGCTGGCCATGTGCGTACATGGGGCAATTGTGAAGTGTGGC
The DNA here is from genome assembly GCA_900303245.1 of Selene dorsalis. NCBI lineage: Eukaryota > Metazoa > Chordata > Actinopteri > Carangiformes > Carangidae > Selene > Selene dorsalis. The sequence goes on from OMNW01014410.1 coordinate 52,777, forward strand.
CTCTTTTTACTCCAGGCAGTCAGCCAGAGAGAACAAAGTCTCTACTCACTGCCAACACTCCACTGGTGCATGACAGTCCATTTCCTCACTGCCAGATAGAAATGTATTTCAGCTGCATTACCGCTGACAGCAGCTGAGAAATCGCTGCCAAATGTAGAGTCTACCTATGGTTCTATTTTCCACCTGCCATATACTGCACTTTGAACTGTATACTGAAGCCTCAAAGCAATACAGAGAGCTTTATAATACTTGGAGGCACATGAGTTGTTTTGGTTTCACTCGTATTAGTTTGCGAAATGAAAACTTGTTTAAAAACTTGTTTATTTTGAATTTATATCATATTAGAAACTGACAACATACAGTGGGTGATTAGCCCACAAACCATGTCAATCTAATCTTGTAAAAAAAAATGTGAGGAAAGGTTCACCTGTCTTCCTTGTGGAAAATAAAAAAAAAAGAGAAACTGACTGTTTTGTGAGTGATGGAATAAAAAATAAAAACAGATTTCAGGTAAACATCCTGCCAGGTTGGATGGTGGATCTGTGTGGGTGGGGATTGGGGGGAGTGGCTGAGGGCAGTGACTTTACAAAGTTACTGAAGTTCCACAGTGACACAGGAACGAAACTTCTGAATCTGCTATAAGAGTTACCGTGTCAGCTAGAAACCAAAGTTTGAGTTATTATGAGTAGGAGATTTATCAGTCTAGATCAGCTAATCTGAACTGCTCTGAGGGGAAGGTGGCTCTGTGATACTTATATGACACATATATGAGACAAGTGGTTTCATATGAATTTTCACTTGCTATCCAGGGTACTTTTAGATTATATTTTTGCAGTAAAAGTGATGTGCAAGAGGAGTGCGATGCACTATATTAGATTTTCTTCTTGTTACTATCTTATCATCAGATTGTATCAAGCCACTGGCATCAATACAGCTGATCTCCACTGTTCTCTATCAGATATAATATTTCAGCTTCTTAGAACCTCTTGCCATTCTGAGGATATGACCACTGACTTATATTTTGGGTAGCAGACTGTGAATATAACTGAGACCTTCATTTTTTAAACTCATTTCCATTCATTATACATACCATAGTTTAAAACAGCATGAATCACTCCTTTCAAATTTTTGCACTGTGAAGTTTGAAGTCTCATGAAAGGACAAAAAATACTTGTTCATAATCATGTTTAGTCCTCAGACTCATTTTTCATCAGTCCTTTTGGTTTGAACCCCAAAGAACGTTGTTCAGTCATGTCTTTATCATTTGAGAAACACAGCCCAGGTTAAGTCTTTTATTTTCAGTCACAGATGTGGAGAAGCCCATCTACACTTTTATTTCCTCCCACCTCGACTGCTGCAACTCCCCATATACCTGTCTAAGTCAGAAATCAATTCAGAACCTATATAGTTACTTCAAAATGCTGCAGCTCGGCTCCTAACTCAATCCAAAAAAATGTGTTCACCTCACCCCAGCTTTTAGCATCTTTGCATTGGCTGCCTGTTTATTTTAGGATTGATTTTGAAGTTCTCTTACTTACTTTTAAGGGCAGGCTTGATGTGGTCCCTCCCTACATTTCTGAGCCTTTACCCGCCAGTGAACCAGGATGTTGCCAGAGATCCTCTGGTATTGCGTTGCTGGACATTGCAAAGTCTGGGATGAAAACCAAAGGAGACAGGGCCTGTGTTGTCTGGGCACCGAGACCAACAACCTGTCCGAGGAGACCAGATTTGCAGAGTCATATCCCTGTTTTATTTCCAAACTCCTATGTCATATCTTTATAAAACAAACGCTTTTACTGTGTGATTTTAATTTAAATTTGTTCTGCTGTAGTGAAACATGTTTCCCTGGTGTCATTTGTTATTATAAAGTCCTCTGAAAATGACATTACTCCCAAAATAACCATCTTATTTACACTTGCATTGTTGTAGACATTTTGATTTCCTTGAGACATAAACACACAAACAGAAGTTTGTACAAAGAGTATATTAATTTGATCAATTAAGTTAAATGATTTGCCTCAATTATTAAAACAGACTGAATAATTTACAAATACACTTTGGTAAAAAAAACTACCTCAAACTCTAAATAAGTGATATTGACACAGTTTTGGATGTTAAGCTTTTCAGAAGTCTGACACAAATGGCCAGATATTGACTTGAAGAGAATAGAATATTTTCATCAGTGACTTGAAAGTAGGCTGCCTGTAAATAAGAGCGCCCTTCTCCTTGTACCATTTATTTCAGGGCATACAGCTCCCAAAATACTCTCTTAAATCTTTTATGAGTTCCAGGGAGGTGTCTGTGTCTGGAGTGTTAACTCGCTTATTTCCCGCAACAACCGTGGAGTCTTTAACCTTACAAGTCTCCAGAAGTGGCCTACTTTCGCCGGCAGCTGACATAAAAGCTGTGACTTTGACAACAGCACGGGCACAAACGAAACTCAGTCAACATAAAGTCAGACAAACATTAAAGAGGGAGATAGACAACCACCACGTACATCAGCACATCACCTTACATCGACTTCGGCATCCTTAAAATAGCAAAGTTGCACCAGATGTTAACAAAAGCACTGCCACCGTTTATTGCTTTTTAACTGCAGTGGAATCTATTCTCATCTTGTAGACTGTAGCATCTTAAGGACATGTGAGACACCGGAGATGTGCAGACAGCTTGAAAAATTCATGTTTTGGATAAATACTGGGATATAAAACAGTTTGATTAAAGCTCTCTCTGTATAAGATAAATATTTATTCCCATTGACTTCTGCCTTTAAGGGAAAACCCTGACTCTGACCTTGACTGGCATCAGATAAGCACAACAGACAGGTAAGACTGTTCAGAGGGTATAGCTTACAAAGTAGCTGCTGAGTGGCTCAGCTAAGGAGGACGTCCAAATAGTTTTCCACGGCTGAAGGAGCTCATATGACAATAAAACTCCATGGGACTAAATTTGATCAAAGTCTTTTCCTGTTTTTGTTTTTAACACAGTGCGTGTGTACCTCGGACTTCCTGGAAAACAATATTAATACTGTATTACTGTGGTTTGAATGACTTTAAAAAAGGAGGCAGATTCTGTGTATCCTATGGAAGCAGAAGATCCCATCTGACTCTCAGCTTAAACAAGATCACACTGAATGTGAGTCTGTGTGTGCGTGGCCCACTTGCAATGAAAGGTAGGAAACTGAAGCAGGTCAGCAAGCTCAGACAGGAACCTCAGACCGCTCAGACAGGAACAGATACAGCAGACTGGATGCAGACATTTGCTTTCAGGTTTTTGGGAGAATTTAATTATTTTAGTGACATACCATGTAAAAAACTGATTCATATGAAAATGGTCAGCATCATCAGCCTTGCAGCTCATGTCTGAAACCTAATGGACTAGTTTCTTAGGGAACTCTAAAAGGATTTAATGGAGCTTCATAAACACCGCTTCATGACTGAGATTAATAAGGTTTATGTACATGCAAAAGTGTGGCGCTGTCTTTCTTAACGACTAAAGTTTTTAATAAGGCTTTCAATAAAGCTGGATAACACAGGAGCTTGTTATAAAGACATCAGTAAAGTAAGGGGAACACAGTGGCACTATCAATCTCTTGGCAACCTGAGGTGACCTCCAAAATCTGATCTTCCTCATTACGCCGCCCACTCATCGAGGTGTGGTGAAGTGAAAGGACTGTCAAAGCTGTCCTCTGCATCATTTCATGAGACAGCATTGATAATTTGAGACTTTCCAAATTAATTAGCACAGTAATAAAATTTCTTGCTGACCAGTGGGGAATAAGGGCCTAATTAACCCATTTTCTGTATTAATGATCTGTTTTTACCAGACACATTCTGGAACAAGGACTAAAAGGCTCCCCACATTGAAAAGTTTGTAAACTTTAACCGTTAATAACGGCGGTGAGACAAGTGGTGAGGACAGTGGGATACAATACCAACACTGAAGGGTCAGTGGGTGCTTTAATGAGTATGAAAATGATGTGCATTATATGCTATGGCCTTAACAGTTACTAGATCTTAGACCAGTTATCACCTATGAGAGATTTTGGATCATTGGGTTAAAGAGCACTCTCCATCACCACCACCATCATCATCATCATCATCAAAACACCAGTGAGGGAATGTGCTAGAAGGATGCTGCTCATCCCTCTAGAAAATCAGTGTCAGGGAGCACTGAAGCTCTTCTGATAGTATGTGGTGGCCCAACACCTTCAGACAACTATGTATACACTACATATATGTAGAGCACATGAAGTAGTGTTCACACTGCTGCCCGTGGATAAATACGTTCCACTAATCTCCTCGTTGAGAAGACACTCTGAACATCTGTTTGCTCTGTCATGCCAGTAGGCAGGGGGCCAGTCTATTTGCTGTGCACCCCTTAATTTACCAGATGTCTACTGTAGGATTAGCACAGTTTTACAAAGAGCAGTCATGGCTCTCCAGCTGGGTCCCCACAAAAAGCCTACTTAAAGGAGAGTGACACCACCAAGTTATAGAAACCATTATTGTATATACTCACATGCATCCATCAAGCTGAGGATTCAATCCTGAGTTACTTGCCAATGCAGTTTAAATAAACCATAAAAATAAATAATAAAACGATATATAATATATTTATAAAAATAGTATGAATAATAAACACTTACACATTTTACATTTTAGGGACTTCCTTACTTACAAAGTGTAACTTTTTCATCCCTACAATAAAAAAATGCATGTCTGAATTTGTGAAACTCTGCATTAATGAATTGTGTTTTCCCTCCTTCAGATAGCAGCCAGATGAACAACGTGGTTCAAACGTCAACTTTAATAACGCAGCCATACCCGGCTGTGGGACAGATCACCAGCCCTTACGAACAACAGAAGCCTGTCAAGGATCTCAACAAGTACGCCACGCTCAAGGCTGTGGGTAAGAAGCTGTTTACAGTGAGCCATAATGATGAGAATGCGGTTAGCATTTATCATTTGATATAATTAGGTAGCTCATTACATCCTCTATAAATAAAACTTGCATAATTAATCAGGGTTTTCCCTGCATCCAATGAGGAGGAGTGTCAGGATTTAATTGAGTGAACTGGAAACAATAGAATCTGCAATCATGATGACAGGTTTGTAAGTTTATGAGGCAGGAAATTCATCGGCGGTGATTTTTTAGATTGCCAGTAATATGAAATATGGTTGATTTAGTGTTAAACACGGCTCGGCTCAATAGAAAACAAAAAACATGTTATTAAAAGTTCCTGCCAGCTGCAGTTGTTAGTCACTGCCAAACCCTCTCTTTGTATTTAACAGGACAATATGGGAAAGGACAATATTCTTATCTGTTTCAGATAGAGCGAGATTCCTCTGAATCTTGATTTCTACACCACACGTGTTGATAAAAATGCTTTTTTTTTTCTTTAAATAGAGACCTAGCTGGTCTCCATCTCCACGATGCGCCATCATGGCTGACAGAAATCCTTGTCAGTTAATCCATAGTCCATCAATGCCAACAGAGAGGGGAACTGAAAGTTTATTTATAGATGCAAGTTTGTTGTTCTTCTCCTGTGCTAATTTTGGAAATTCTGCAGCCAGTCAGTTCCTGGACAAGCAACATTTCAAACAAGAAATCATAGCAAATACCTAAATAGTTCCATGTAGCAAGAGGCTGCTTTTAGATTCTTGTTTTAAATCATTACAAAATGTTTAGTATCTGTCTGTCTGTCTGTCTGTCTGCAGTATTCAAAGTTCAGTTGATTTACAATAATAGATGATTTTGCGCTACCTTTCATATATTGATTCTGTTTGGACAGACAGTGATCTGTCTGTGCTCCTAATGCTCCTCGTGTAAGTTGTTAAAAAAATGATCCTAATAAATAAGACAAATGAGCAGTGTGAAAATCAAAGTGTACAGTGGAAGTATTTGTGGATCAGTATTTGATGCTTAACAGCAGAGTGAAGCAGGAGTCTTTTTATAGATTCTACTTGAATCAATTAGCTGTGTTTGACAGACCTGGCCAGAGAAGGGATGACAGCTATCAGAAATGTGTGTAGCATAGGTCCAGTCACATGAAACAGCTCGCTCTCTTTGTGATTCACTCGAGCAGCTGAAGCTCCACCGCTAATCCACTGAAATGCCGTCAAACAAACTGATCATTAGGGAAAATAAAAATAGAGCAAATCTTAGCTAATGACACTGGGGACAGGAGACAATCAGGAGCAATCATAACACAAATGAGTTGGAGCGTGGCAATGGGAAGCAGCTATACCGCACACTGTGAGTCATGTGAGCCTCTGTGGTCCAAATATACTGTATATGTACGTTCATGTACTGACGGAGCAGTTGACTGAAGTAGCTGCTGCTCATCACCCCTCTCTGGCGATGTAGCATGAAGTGTGATCGGGAGCACAGATGCAGGTGATCTGGGAGACATTTAATTAAAATAGGCTGAAATAGTGTAAAATGACAAAGGCTAACACTGAAGTGTGCACTCAGGCTCAATTAGTGCTAAAGTGAACTCTGTTTTCACGTGCTGTCTCACTGATGTATATAATGATACCATGGTGACTATAAGCAGCGGGTTACATGATACAAGATGAGTGTGACAAGACAAATGCCAAAAGACAAGATATACTGTGCTGTGGTCTACTCGCACATGTCTCAGCCTCACATAGTTCCCAGAGGTGTACTGAAATATTTTCATATGCAGGAATATCAACACATGTTTAGTGGAGTGTAATAAATAAGTGAACTCACACGTACACACACACAGTATTTACCACAGGCTTCCTTAATTCAGTTTTAACATAATGCCTGACAGGCAGGCATAATCTGAAAATATGTGAATATTTGTGAAAAATTTAAAGCAACTGATCAGTAACTTAGAAAACACTGTTAGCATTTTACAGTTCATTACTATTTATAAAAATAATGACCACCAGTTCATACTGAATAACTGGTATTGTACTTCTGTAATTTCATTAATATTTATATTTCAATCACGGGTAAATATGGACTGCAATAGTCAGTGACATTACCTATCCATTTAAAGCATAAATATTCTAATCAAATTATATTAATTTCAACAGATTTAGTAAAAATGTCTTTTGTTCAACTTTTTAATTTTGCATTTTTTTGCTTAATGTCAGTCAGTTCCAGTGATTTAAACAGCAAATGTAAAATATTTCTTGTTTAATTCCATTGACCTGCAATGCAAGGTGTACACGGTGCATTCCTATTTTATTGAAACTGCTATAATGATACCTGAAGATTATGCTACGTTAGATGACTTAAATCTTGAAAATGCCACGAAGAAAATCTTGTTTGTTTTGTGTATTTGTTAGCAGAGAAAGCTAACGACAGCTTCTACAGCAACCGTCGGCAAGTGATCGAGATGACAACCAAGGGCAGCCTTCCCATGGAAGCTGTGGATATGGAGCCAGAGCCAAGTAATCCTTACAGCCCGCCTAGACAGATGTCTGCAAAGCAGAACGGACACAAGTACAAAAGCCCCAAGAGCCACAGCTCCCAGTCGCTCTGCTACGGCTCCAGCTCTGCTGCCAGCCCCGGTGTACTCAGGTCCTGGGACAGCAAGGAGGTGCTGGGACTGCGACCGAGCTATGGCCCAAAGAAACTCTGCATCGTAGAGAAGGAGCTGCACACCACTCGCTACGTGCTCCCACAACCGTACTTTGTCACCAACAGCAAGACAGAAGTGACAGTATGAGGGACTGTCTACACACCAGGCTTAAATGAAGTCTGCGTTTAAGGAAGACAGTAACTGCTGACTGAGTGTGCTTTTCCATAAAAGCAGCATAAACTCCTGCAGATGTGCATGTGATGGGCAGCATTTACGATACCATCCAACGGTGAAGTGTGCTGGAACAAGACTTGGTAGACATCACCGTGGCCTCAGGGAGGCACAGCGGTAAATATATTGTCATCAATATTCATATAATCCAAGTGCTAAAACAAGTCACAAAAGCTAAATAAATCATATATACCAGTGATGAGATGTGACACATTAAGGAGAGTTGTCAATATTCACGATCATCATTTCAAAGGACCTGAAAATTAGAGCATCTAATGTAACTTTCATTAAATCGAGGGTATCTGAAGGAGAAGACTTTTCTTATTTACTGTATTTAACCAAGGCTGAGGCTGTCTAAGGTCAATTGAGTGTTGATGAAATGCTTTACTGGACAATTTATAGATGCTGTTTGGAAAAGGTTGGCACTGGATACATGATGAGGAGCAGAGATATGCAGTGTTATTCGCCTGCCTGCCCGAGGCTGATACATTTGAAAAAGATTACCTGCGTAAACTAAATCAGTCCAAATTCTTGTTGTTTTATTTATTGATTTGAAATGGAAGATCCTGCAATTTCCAGTGCGTTACACTGGTGTGACTTAGTGATGAGTAAGAAAACACAGTGTGGGGAGCTCACAGGGAATCTACAAATGACTTACACCCTGAGCTCTCAGTATGAGCGCCCCCAAAAGAGGGAGTCTATTTGTATTGTTGTTAAAACCCAGTGAATCATTCGCAGTGTAGATGGCCATGACTGTCACTAACACATGTAAGAACTTGTTTCATTTCAGACCAACAACATAAAATTGTTAAAAACTAAGCTATTCACGTTGTACAGTCATTTGGGGGCAAATCAAGAGTTTATATCAATCAGTATTTCTGATAACTACACAGCTGAGTCTGTGAACGCTGTTGACTTAAATGACTAAGATCCATTTCACCCATGTGGATAGTGTCACTGTAGGTGTCTCATTTTGACGGAAAACTGCATTTGAGTCACTGCCAACAGACATCCTACTGATACATATTTCTATGATAACTAGGAGAAGTAGCTGCAGATTGTTGAACCAGTGTTGTATTGGTGTAATAGTGCCTCTCATCAGTACCAGCATGTGTGTGATTATTCTAGAGTATACTGTAGACAAAGCCCCAGGATTAGGGTGGTGATTGGCCCAAACAAACGGCATTTTCAGTGTAAAGACGGTGGCTCACAGTTCGCGTCAGTGTGTGTAATCTAAGTTATTTTTCAATCCCAAATCTTATATTTCATGAATGTATCTGGTCTGAACAGCCTAAATGCAAGTGGTGGACAGTTGATAAAGTCATTGTTGGAGGTGATAAAGTTAATGAACTTTTGTCAGGATGAATGTAAAGATATTGTGACGCAAGGTAAAGTTTTTTTTTTTTTTGTCTGTTGCTGATGAAATAAATGGGTCCTCTAAATACATTCAGACAGTGTGTTGGGTGATGATCCTATTAACAATATTTACCTGTTGTTTTGGTTTAACGTTTGAAAAGCTTTGTTTGGAAGTGAGATATTCCATGTCAGCTGGGAATTGACATATTTTGGTAAACACCTTTTATCACAGCCAATGGTGATGATGATGATGCCAACTCTGAGACCTGACTACAACAGGACTCAAGGACACTGAAATTCATGCCACACGTGGCAAAAAAAAACTTAAGTAAACCAGGGTTTTCAGGAGCAGCTGATCATTTGTCGCACTGATTTCCCAGCCAAGCAATATAAAAGGACGCTTACACCTGCTTGCAACTCTTGCTCATGCGGTTGATTATTTCAAGCTGCCAAGGATAGGGCTACACTCATAGCTGAGTGGGAAGTGGGAATTGCTAGTATGAAAGTGTATTCATGTCTACTCAAGTCTAATTCTTACAAAAGGAAAAAAAAAACATATAACAAGGGCAGAAATCTGCCCAGTTACAACTGTATGCACTATATTATATACAAGGTATGTATATCTGGTGCACCAAACTGTTCTTTCACAATATGAATAAACTGTTTCAGTGTTTATTTCACAGTTACATGAAATCCATTCTTTAAACTATTCAAACACACCTGAGATTTTTTTTTATTTATGCAAACAATATTGTAAAGTCACCTGTCACTTTTTGTGAATGCAAGTTGTTTTACTGAAACCACTATAAATAAGCTACAGAACAACATATTTACACAAAGACCTAGTGTAATAATAATATCTATAATAGGTGATGTGTACATTACAACATCCAGCAATGAGAAGGCAGAAGTGATGTACAGTATACTTGGCTAAAGTTAAGGAAAGTTATCATTGCAGGTCTGGTTTATTATCAATGCTGGCTCAGTATCTCATATTCCTGTTGTCTACTGCTCTAATGAATGTCATGATGTGTAGGTCATTTATGTACCATATACATTTATTTTGGTTTAAGATCTCCTGTTAAACAACCTCCAAGTTTGACAGTTCACATCCTCTATATATGATAGAAGATTACTGAGCTGAGTGTAATTATGTTTCCACTTGTTGTTTGTGCCATAAAAAATATAATCCCCATGTTGCCAGAGATCTGCAAAAACCTTGAATCTCTACAATGTCACTTCTGTCAAACTGAATTATATGAAATTACAGTTATGAAATTATGCTGATTCAGTTTTCACTGTGATATTTTGAAATCGTTTTTGTGCAGTCTGGAGAAGTCCAAGGTTCATGAAACATTTTTATGATGTGGAAAACCTTGACGGCTGCTTCATACTGTGAAGCCAGCTATTCCAACTTATTTCTGTGTTAGATATACTAGCCCAGCCTGATCAATGAAATGGTTATTGGCACCACTGCAGCTTTGAGCATTTTGTCATTAGTTTATTTGACTAACTTATCCTTGGGGGCTAATAATAAGAACATGCACATAATTACAGAACAAAGAAACTGATTTCAAAAGGTAAGTTGTCTGTAACATTATTTTGGTGCTTAATAGAGCTGCTTTATTCTATTTCCTTTCAAAATGTGATTGATTGATGATTCTAGCTGGTTCTGCCCCCTCAACATCACACAGCATGGTATCATAATAACATGCCAGAGGACCTCCTCTATATGACATGGGACATATGGGACTCGATGTTTTAGTGTGATCCATTAAAAAAGTGATGTGTCATTAAAACTGTCTACATTAAAATTATTTTTAATAACTGTCTCAATGCCAGACTTTTTTTTAAAGCCACATCCTAATTTTTTCCATGACACTTATGATTATATAACTCGACCCAGATGATTTGGCGCTTTTAATTCCTGTAAAACCACATCTTGGTAGGTAATTTATTAATACGATGCAGGGTGACAATTTTGTGAATGTTGTATTTAGCAGCAACAAGGATGCAACACTTTCACACTCACTGCATATATAGAGAACACAGTTTAGCCTTGATGTTGAGTGTTAATTATAGTTACTGATTAAGGAAAAAAAGCTTACTTTGCTGGTTTAGTACAAATACACTATTCATTGTCATATTTAATATGCATATAAACATATATATATACACACATACAGGGATGTCACACTTTATGCTCATAAAATTGAGAGTCTATTCAGTGCACTATCACTCTTGTTGACTAACATTCCATAATATTTGAAGATTTATAAGTAAATCTTTCTGAAATGAAATTACAGTCCAAAGATCTGTATCAAGTTAAGAAGTAAATAAAATCAACAACTACACAACAGCTCAATTGTAGAGGTTGTTATGGTGCATTAACACAATGATAATAGCTGAATACAACCTCACATTCACACTCATTCAGTCCCAGCACCAGAAGCTATACACATTGATTTCTTCACTGTTGTCTGACTACAGATAGACCACTGAGAGGTATTTGTTGAAGAGGCTGCCACTCTTATTTGAAACGCTCAATACATGCTCATCTGTCAAGGCCTGGATAAATAAAGGAGCTGGATCAATTTGGCGAAGCGTTAATGCCTCATGGAGTTAGTTTAACTAACTTGAAGGTTTGCCTCTTGATAACTGGACTGCATGATAAAAGAACAACAGCAGTACAATGACAATAAAAGAGACCAAAGCAGACAATAAAAGGAGGGGGATTTTAGTATTTGCTGTCTGGAACATCACAATCATCATCAGAATTGTCACATACTAATTTTTGCAGCCAAACATGAACTTATTTATGCACCTTTGTACTTGTTTCAGTCCATGTTGGATCTGCTCCTGCAGAGATCACTCATGTTTACAGCTGTGCTGTCTATCAGAATTTCTGTTTTAACATACCTTTGGGAACACTGTCATTTTCTTGAAAACGCCAGGAGACATTCTTGTTAATTAGCAAATGATGTTTCCTACTGCCAGGGTGGATCCCTCTGGAAATTAAATCAGCACAATAACCTAATTCAGTCAGACAAAGGGGTAAAGCCATGTCCTGGTGTAAACCTTGATCCTACAACAATGACATGAAAAAAAGCTGAATGATTTTTCAAACATGAAATAACGTTGTGTTGCACTTTTTACATGAGCTAACAAAGAGTTAATCCATAAAGGGATAATAAGCTGAAATAAATGTCATTTTGGATTTTACATACTGAGGAATGCACTAGAGTAAGTCAGAGAGTCCTCTGGGAGTGCATAAGTTCATGGGAGCCCATGTTCACTGCTGCTGGATGCGTTTATTGTGTTGCTTGGATAAAAGCTTCTGTAATGTGTTGGGACAGATTGTTCAGGGTTTTGTTCAAACTTTTGTCAAAAGCTGTTAAAAATGTGTGTTTTTTTGGCAGTCAATGTAACAGACTGGTTTATGTCTGTAGAAACCCTAGTAATTCAATTCAATTTAATTTTGGAAACGTTTAGGTAAAATGCCTTATTCCTTTTTTTCTCATCAGTTTCATCAGTCATCATGTGTTTTCACTTTCAAAATAAAGCTACAAGTGAGTAAATGAAGCCAATTAGACATGAGAGTTGAATTCGCAGGTTATTAACTTCAGTGGGGAAGATTTAAATAAGTCCTTTCAGACACACCGAATCATCTTGCACACGTACAAAGCCCTGTCTGCTGCACTAACACTGTCTGACCCTTGTCGTCTGCACCACCACATCCAGTGACAGGCTAATGGAACCGCTGACTCTGCTGGTTTGAAACAGAACCGCTCAGAGGCTCAGGGGAGATTTATCAGCAAACAAAAGACTTAACTGTATGAACTCAGTTACACTATGAAGCCCAGTATGAGTCATCCCTGCTACTGCAACAAAACCACCATGTCAGGGGTTAGATTATGTAAGTTTTACACAACTTATTAAGTTAATTAACCTGAGTCCTGACTCATCATATGTGATGATGCGTTTAGATGCATTCACAAACATATACTGTATTTCTTTGATGAATACACTCTGATTTAACAGTGACTATGCCATGACTACAATGAAAATAGGAGCCCAAGAAGCCTCGAATGACAAGCTGTTGAGATTTCTGAGTCCCAGATGTAAGAAACTGGACTCTGACAGGTTCTGGCCACAGAGACATCATAATGAGCTGCTGCTTATTAAAAAACAAGAAATAACATTCATACTAAATTTGCATCACCATCTGAGATAATAAGCGACATTTCAGCATCCTACGGCAAATTGCTGCTGTGGCGTTGCAAGGTAAAGGCTGGCCTGAAAGCAGCTGTGCCCAAAGTGATATGTTACATTTTATGTCTATGTTCACTTCAGTCTCCACAGCCTCATGGTCCAGTAATCTGGAGAAAGATTTTGGAGGTGACTGGAGAAGTATCGCTTTCTCTTGCTGTCTGACAGTGAGTGATTAAGAGACAAAAAAAGGAGCAGAGGTCTAATGTCTGTTCTTCTCTACCTCTTGTAACTAGCAATATAATGATAAAATACTATTATCTACAAACAGTGTTATGGTGGTGTATCTTTTCTCATGGAAAATAATCACACAGTTGAACTCTACAGGGAATTAAGTTCATTTTGAAAAGGGAGTGGAAGACATCAATCCTCATAATTTCCACTGTACTGCAGTCAAGCTAGATGGTTAATAAGGGAGAAATTCCCCTCACATAAATAGAGATCAGTAGGAACAGAATAGACTTGTCGATGCTCCAAATTAATCCACTCCACAAGCCACTGCAGAGTAACAAAGCCCAGATCATTCTGCCACTATAAAAGCAAGCGAAGCAGCTTGGAGCAAAATCTGAGAGTTTCTGAAAGGAGGCGCACAGAGATTAGGAATGTGGAGCTCCTCAGAGAGATGACTCCGCAGCAGACAAAGACACTGGCGAAGCAGGAAGAGAGGTCATTGTGTTATTCTTGTGAAGGGGCTGTTACACGGGTTAAAAGTCTGTGACTGGCTGATTACCCACACAGGAACATCGCTGCAACACACACACTATTAGAGAGTTCGAAGAAACAACTGATTTTTCAACATACCATATGTGATGCAACTGAACTTAAACACTAATCTGTGGTCATCGAATCTCTTTAAAGCTGACGCTCTGAAGTTCACACCAATGTCTGTCTAAGGTTGCATACAGAGGAGCTTCACAAGGAATTTTAAACAAGGATATCTGGAAGAAAAACTAATGCCTGGAAGCAAGGAATCCTTAACTGAGGCCGTCTCCATTTATTTGGTTTTGCTGCCTTAGTGCAGCCACCTAAAGCACATCTATATCTCCTGCCTGTACCATCTAACAACAACGCTGCTCTTATCTCGCTTTTTTCAAGGCAAATTAATACAGTTAACCTTTCACTTCCATCCCACCTGACTAACTAAAAGCATTAGCTGCATTTATACTGTAGAGCTGAATACTTTCTCATTTCTATGCTGTACAACCATCCAACTCCCTTGTTGTAAACAATGTGAATTACAGTGTAGAGAGGTCAATAGAGGAGCGAGTACTTGTTCGTGGCATTTGAGCCAATTAAGGTCACATAAAGCTAAGCACTACAAGATGAATCATTTGTGAGGGAAAAAATTTTCACCATAACAAGATACAACTTAAAGTATTCTCCTTGTGGTTTTCTACAACAACATTATCTGTTATCTAAAGTATTAAGTTGAATTCTGCTTTAAAATAACTTACAGGTTTTGAAAGCCATCTGTGAACTGAGGGAAAGGACAAGATTTTATGCTTGGGGTGTTCGAGATTATACTGTAAGACCACTACTCTCCTTGTTGCCATGTTGCCTCAGTGTCTCAAATCCTTATTTAAGAGCTCAGGGAAGCAGCAACTTTGCCAGGTGGGTCAAGAGTGTTATGGAGAGTTACAGTGACTATTTTATTTCCCAGATGTCATCTCCTGTGTGGCTTTAGGTCTCATTATCAGACCTGATTAACATTTCAATTATACTTAATGTACGTCTTATTGCTATCACTGTAACACAAGTCTCCATCAGTAAATCCTCCAGATACTAGCCAGAAAGTACTCTTGAGGAGTTACGGCTTCATCAGGTAGGAATCTCGCAAAAGGTGGAAGATGAGTGCCAATCCAATGACTCCATAAACTGCTGTATAGGGAGCATCGCGGAGTCGTACTCATCTGCAGTGGGAAATAGCTCTGATGAGTCAGATAGTGGCAGCAGACATAGTGAAGAGCAGAGTTTTTGGTTTGGCAGTTAATCAAGAAAAGTCATGCAAGGGTTTTGTGACAGCAGACGGCGAGCGGATGAGATGTAAAATCAGGTTTGGTTAAAAAAAGCTCAGTGATTTTCAGATCCTTGGTAAGAACCTTTTGAATCACAGGAAAATACACTGATGCCAAATTATTCTGGAAATCTCAGTGAATTCAAGTAGCTGGTTTCACTGTTTTATTGGTTTATATAGTTGATTACTACAAAAACTACACAGTATGGACTACAAATCCTCATATAATTTGAGTCCTACTACATTCTCTCACTGAATCACTGAATGATGACGGTCAAGTCAAGGCTCATAATTCGGTTCCGGTCCCGGTTCCGGTTCGGGTTCCGGTCCCGGTTCGGGTTCCGGTCCCGGTTCCGGTTCCGGTTCGGGTCCCGGTCCCGGTTCGGGTCCCGGTCCCGCTTCCGCTTCGGGTTCCGGTCCCGGTTTGGGTCCCGGTCCCGGTTCGGGTTCGGGTTCCGGTTCGGGTCCTGGTCCCGGTTCGGTTCCCGGTCCCGGTTCGGGTCCCGGTCCCGGTTCCGGTTCGGGTTCCGGTCCCGGTTCGGGTCCGGGTTCCGGTTCGGGTCCTGGTCCCGGTTCGGGTTCGGGTTCCGGTCCCGGTTCGGGTTCCGGTTCCAGTCCCGGTTCCGGTTCCGGTTCGGGTCCTGGTCCCGGTTCGGGTCCCGGTTCCGCTCCCGGTTCGGGTCCCGGTCCCGGGTCCGCTTCGGGTTCCGATCCCGGTTCGGGTCCCGGTCCCGGTTCGGGTTCCGGTTCGGATTCCGGTTCGGGTTCCGGTCCTACTCCCGGTTCCTGTAACGTCCGGGTTCCACTGTGGCTCTGGCACTGGTTCCAGTTCTGTTGGTCTTGGTTCTA
>OMNW01014411.1:0-19379 GCA_900303245.1 Selene dorsalis
TTTAATCCACTCAGAGCCGCTTCCACCGAGGCAACATGAGCAATCATCAACAGGCCTTAAATTTAAATCAGACAGTAGAGCTGGTAGTCTTCATTTGTTTTGCAATATATGCTGACTTTGTGGTTTTATTATTGTTTTGAGCTACAGAATAAGTGCTCGTCTGAAGCAAGTTATATAAATAACTCGATTGTTTGTTGAACCAAATGTGGCCGTTACAGTGGAAAAAGCTCACCTCTCCTCTCCCTCATCCGGTTCTGCTCAGCATCACTTCTCATTCGATTGGTTCTCTCTTGATTTGCACACACTGTGCTCAGTACAGCACATGCATTCTTGTTCAGTGTGTTGATGGTGTGTGTTGACACGTGTCTGAGGATAGTTTTGAATAGATTATAATTTCCTGTCTGTCACACCTGTTTATGTACCTGATCATTATCATCTTCACAATCATATTGATTCCTATTTAGGGATGCACCGACTGTGAAATTCTGGGCCGATACTGATACTGATGTTTAAAATAACAATTTGGCCGATGGCCGATACTGGTACAGATGTTTTTCTCTATAATTTATTCCTCTATTGTGTAAAGTAAACCAAAAAATCTTCATTACTCTCGTGTATCTGACATTCACTCGCATGACTTGCATGTGCCCTCTTGCATCTTAGCAGAGTCACATCCCCCCAAAAAAGGGAGGAAAAAAAAAACAGGCTTCTCCTCCGAGTCAGCACAATATGCCACTGAACTGATAAACATCAGCCACTGCCATCAGTACTTTCCGATGGCCGATGTCAGTCAATATAAGCCGATACCAATGTTCAGCCGATGCATCGGTGCATCCCTGTTCCTATTCATACATAGCTGGTTTCAAAGGTTCAGGGTTAGAAAGAATCAAAGTTGTAAAATATTTATATAAACAGCCTGAGGTCATGTTGGAAATGTGCTGCTGCTACTTCAGTTGGATTCCAGGTGTTTTTAAGTTCCATAAATGAAGTGAAGTGAAAATTGAAAAGACATCCGTATTGGGACAAACCTCAGCCAAAAGAGTAAACTAATAACAGTATGGATGTCTATAAATAGCTGTGAGTGTGAGAGGCAGTTATGCGTTTCCTTTCATATGGGACTAAGTTTAGTACGGCTAAAATTTCCAAGAAATAATTTCCACTTAACTTCTGTGTACAATAATGGAAGTGGGAGTAGCTCTGTCTGCTGCACAGATTTAAAACTCATGTGTGTGTGACATGCAGATGGCTCACAGGGAAGATAATGTTCTCCAGACTTTGTGTCTGTCTGTGTGTGTGATGTGTATTTGTGTATGAGTGTATATCCATGTGCACACACACGCTCATATTTGAGTGGAAAGTTTCAGAGATGCACACACGCACGCACACACACATACTCACACACACCAGCCTGTCAGTGAAGGTGTGAAGTGTGTGGTGTCTGTACCTGCTTCACAGACCGTCTGTGACGTACCTAACAGCTCGTTGCTTCTGTCTCCTCGCAGCACGTCAAAGACATCATCCTGCAGTCCAATCCACTGCTAGAGGCCTTTGGCAACGCCAAGACTGTGAGGAACAACAACTCCAGCAGATTTGTAAGGGTTTAATTTCATCAGCCCGTAACAACATGGTTCTTGTTAATGAAAGAAAACACTTGAAGTTTGAAATCTTCCTCGAAGGCCACTTTTTTTTTTCTCCCTTGACTCTGGGAAATTGTAACTTAGCAAAAAATTTGAATAACCAACACTTAAAGCAAACCCTGTGTTGCTAAGAGATAGATTCAAGCAGTAGGTCCTGTTTACCCCACAATAATTTGAGGACTCAACTTTTTTGTGGCAGACCTCCGGATCCAAGCTGAGTCTTTGAAAAAGCAATGATTTACAGTGTTACAGTACGTCTGATTTCTGTTTCATTGCATGAGGCAGCAAACCTCATGTGTGTCTTGGTTAACCAGAGCTCTGCTGCGAGGACACCATGCACAGAAAGACATACATGCAGAATCACTGAGACACATCCTCCACTGTTTGTAAAAGAAGTCAGTCAGCAAGGATTTAAAATGAAGGTGAAGCAAGTCTTTTTTTTTTTTTAAAGAAATAAACTTTTTCAGCTGAGTTTATTGGTGAAGTGTTCAGGTTCACACACAAAGCACTATTGTGTCAAAGCTTGGGATATTTTTAGTTGAAGTTTTTGGGAAAATGGTTTGTCACCAATGGCCAGAGGACTATTACTTTTAAGGTACAGTCTTTGTATAAATAGTGTCTCTGTTCAGATTTGGGCTTCTGCTCTCTGTTTTACTGGAACAGATTTTACATTATGGGCTTGTCTGGAGAAGAAAGTCAGACATAGAGTAGGATCAGAAATGTGCACACACACCAGCAGCAGCAACACACCCTGAAAGAGTCAGGTGCCAGTATTTCAGATCTTATAGCTCTGGCTTTAAGCGTTATTGCAGCTCAGTCCAGTTCTGAAAAAAAAAAAAAAATGCTTTGATCCATCAGGGGAAATACTTTGAGATCCAGTTCAGCTCCGGTGGTGAACCAGACGGAGGGAAAATCTCCAACTTCCTTCTGGAGAAGTCACGTGTCGTCATGAGGAATCCTGGAGAAAGGAGTTTCCACATATTCTATCAGGTGAGACCTACTTTTTGAGCCGGAGAGTGAACGGGGCACATTTGGCTCGTGAGGAGGGTCTGTGAGGGGATTTCAGGACACACTGTGCGATGTGCCATTTGGCTGCAGGAGGACGGTCAATCTGTTTTCGTTGTGTATGGCCTGAGGTCTCTGGAAAAGATACAAGTGTTCAGTTTCGCCATAGCACAACGTTCTTCATGCACAGATGGAGCACATAAAATGCTTAAAGAAAATGACGTTACCACAGGATTTGTGTAATGTCTATAAGTGATGTATAAACAGTCTCACATGAATCATTTCTGCTCTGCAGTTGATAGAAGGAGCCAGTGGAGAGCAGAAGAGCAGCCTGGGAATCACAAGCCTGGATTACTACACTTACCTCAACCAGTCTGGTTCCTACAAAGTTGACGACATCAATGACAAGAGTGACTTCCAGGAGACAATGGTACAGTCACATCTCTTCTGCAGAAGTGGGAATAACTTAACACTCGCACTGTTGTTTTTTTGTGACTGTGAATCTCATACCAGTGTTCATGTAGCTCACAGTCTCCTCTTTACATTCCTCTCCCTCCTTACCACTCCTCTTTTGTTTTCTTTTCCAACGACCTCCTCCTGCTTTTGTTTACCAGTCAAACCGCAACAGGACTAATTAAAGGACATGAGCTAGGTACCGCAGGAGTGCTTAAACCCACGCCACGGCCCTGATTTAGCATGTTTTTTTTCCTCCTTTTCTTTCTCAGCATGCCATGGATGTGATTGGCATCTCAGCGGAAGACCGAGCCATGGTGCTTCAGATTGTGGCCGGAGTCCTACACCTGGGAAATATCAGTTTCAAGGAATCGGGCAACTACGCTGCTGTGGAGAGTGAAGAGTGTAAGTAGCCTCACACCAGGGCTCGTTCACAAGAGAGCGTAACACAACCTCATTTGGTTAATGTGGTTCACACTAAAACAGGTAGCAACCAAAGATCACATTAAAACTTCAATGGAAACAACAACTTGGGCTGTGTAATTTGCTGTTTTTACCTCTTAAAGGTTTATTCTCACACATTATTTGGTTTTAGCTGTTAGTAAATATTGTCCCTGCTATTAAATGCTCACTTCTCCAATAATGTTTCATTGCCCTTCAAAACTCCTCATCGGACTCTGAGAGGAACGTCCTGTGTTACAGGCTGGTAGCAACATTCAAGGAAAGAATTAAAATAGATATAAATATGAACATCATCAAATTGTAATCAAACAAGGTCCAAAGGTCTGTTGTCAAGCTAGTGGCTGTAACTAAGATGGTGAGTGTTGCCTCTGGGGCTGCACTGAGATAAAAGCTGATGATAACAGGCTAAAATTCTCACTATGCAAACATGCTAATATTTGTTCTACTAAATGTGTGTGTTACAACGAGGCATATAGTGACCACAGCCATGCTAGTGGCTCTCGTTCTGGTGAACGTCAGCATGCTACAGGCAGGTGCTGCTGCAGATGGGGATGCCTTTTCGCTCTACAGACACTGGATCATAAACAAAAACACTGAACCATGTTAAACTTTGACCCGATGATGGTGCAGAAGAAAAGGTCACAAGTCACAGTTATTACAAGGTCATCATCTGGGGACCGTGAATGGTTGCACCAAATGTTCAGCCTCTCTTTCTACCAGCTTGTTGTGTAGCTACTGAAGTGAGTCTGGGAACATGTATGTTTGAATGAAAATGAGAATTTATCCAGAGGTTGCTGAGATATTTCAGTCTGGACCAAAGTGGTGGACAACCAACAGGGTCATGTTGCTATAGTGACACAGATAAAGTTGTGTTACCATGACTGAGGCCAAAGACAGTGGTGCTGATGTTGAGGTAGAGTTTAAGACCTGGTGAATCTCTTTGTATTCTTGTGTCTCTGAGTGTCTCTTCTCTCTTCAGTGTCCTGAGCTGCCCTTCTCTGGTTGGTTTTTCCTCTCACCACTTTCACTCTAAAGTTTTATTGTGTTAATGCAGAGCTGCAGCCAGCTGTCTGCAGTACTCCAAGACCATGCTAGATTAGCAGAAAATAAAACACTATTATAGAAAGTACATATTTCGTCAGAGGCTAAAATTACCTTGAAAAATCCTCCTCCTCCGGTCCCCTTCCCTCTTGCCCTTTCTTTTTTCCTCTCCTTTTTCCCTTCCTCCTTCCTTCTCCCGCTGTATCTGTATGATGCCGTGTACAAAGCCTTGGTCTGTTCAGTGTAGACGAAACAGCGGCACTTCGTAATCTCTGCCTTTCCTGTTCCCTCCAGCCTCACTTACCATGTGCTTAAACCACTTACCCCAACTCTACATACAAAACTGCACCAGCCGAGTTCACCAAGATATCAGCCACCACTCAGCAGAGAGGAGTCACTGCATCATCTGCGGTTAAAAAAAAGCATTTAGACTACTTGAACTATTTGCTTGGTTGGGACATGAAGCAACTTGATCCTTATATTGATGTTTTGTACAAAATAACCATTTGAAGCGAAAAACACATTTGCATAGAACATTTTAGACTAAAACATCTAATCTGATACGAACTGATCACCCAGAGCAAACTGAACAGATAACATATTGACCCCAGTCGTAAAGTATGTATGTATAAAATGTATAAATGTGAAGTAGCTTCAAAATGACTCCGAATGAATTATATTTCATGTTCCAGTGCTTCACAAAAAAATGTGTATTGATGACAAGGTTCAAACCCTGGATACTGTTTTATGTGTGCATCATTTAAAAAACAACATATGCCACCTTTAGAGGTGCAGGTGTAGGTGGAGTTGTGACAGAGCCAGGCTAGCTGTTTTCCCTTGTTTCCAGTCTCTATGCTAAGCATAAGCTAATCAGCTGGTGGCTACAGCTTCATTTATTGTGCAGACATGAGAGTATATCAGTCCTTTCATCCAACAACCAAAAAGCAGTTTCCAGAGAGGTCTTACCATGCCTTCTAAAATTAGATGAATAGAATAAACTTTTAACAAGCTAGGAATATTTGACAGTCGTGTCCATACCCAGAATTTTATTATTCGAACTTTATTTTCAGTGAGAGTTAAGCAGAGTCAGTATTGCACAAGGAAATTGACAGACTTATTGTATGTGTTACATCATGTTGAAATGAGTGAATCCAGATGCTCGGTAAAACCTCTGTACAGATATCGTACCCCTCTACTATCCACTGGTGCTTTGACTGACAAATTTCCTGCAGGAGAACTTTTGCATTGTTCCTGAAATTCACATACACACTGCATAAGAGCCTCCGGTATACAATCCATACCTTTCCTGCTTAATACAAAGGATGACTTTTCCTCATGATTTAAGCAGGCGTATGGTCAGTCACACCCTAAAGTCCCAAATGGGGAGCTACTGCAGTGGTCTGATGCATTCCCAGACACAGTGAGTCTGCAAGCCTGAGAGCTATTTCCTTTTAGGGGAAGTGAGTCACTGTAATAAGGCAGGGAGGGGCTCTCAGGGGACAATATCAACGCCAGGTCAGGGGCAAATGATCTGTGGTGCACACAACACTTTTTTTTTTCCTAAGGGGTTAGCTCAGTACTATTCTTCTATTCTGCATGCGGCCGTAATTCAAAGCTCATCTGTGCTGGATTTTCTCCAGAGGATGTTTTGTTTCAGTGGTTTCAGTGGGTTCAACCCAGTTCTGTGGCTTCACCCCGCAACTGCCTGCAATGTGATTATCTGTAGAAGCTTTCCTGATCTCTGAGGCCTTATCGCCAAATGATAAGAGTAAAGTGCCTGTTGAAGCATTGCATTAGCAGCGTTTCTCTGCTGTGAAAAGGTCACACAAGGCTGCCTTTTAAATCTACGTGGCCTGCGTATTGATTTACATACTGGTTTTTTGAGAAATGTCTCCCTGCTGTTTCAGAGCCATTCCCATCAATGCCATGCTGATTTGTTTCTCCATTTGTTTATAATGGCACAGCAACAACTTAACGTACCATCAATGTATGAGCTAAAGAAAATGTTATATTGTTACATATATTTTAAATGATTTTCTGGATCAATAATTCAAACTATAACATATCAGTATATTGTTCAAAATGCCAACTGCAATTTTGGTGTGTCCAGGCTGACATCACTTAACATCTTGTTTTCTCCAACACACAACAAAACCCAACAATAACATTTTACTTTTACATAAGACAAAGAAAAACAGCAAATCGTCATATTAATAAGTAAAGATTGCCAAATGTTTGAACCCTTTGCTCCAAAAAAAATCTAAATAGTCTTTTTTAGGGATTTCCAGGTTGATCAACTGATCAATTAGCTAAATAGTAATTTAAGCCCTGAAGACGATTCATGGCAATAATGTCTGTGTTTGGCTTTGATTGTGGATGATAACTCTCTTCTTCACTCTTTTCTCATCTGTATTTTAACAGTTTTGGCTTTTCCTGCGTTCCTGCTTGGGATCGACCAGAACCGCTTGAAGGAGAAACTGACGAGCAGGAAGATGGACAGCAAGTGGGGAAATGCAGTGGAGTCTATTGACGTGACACTGAACGTGGAGCAGGCGTGTTACACTCGAGACGCCCTCTCCAAAGCCCTGCACTCACGTGTGTTTGACTTCCTGGTGGAGGTATGATTGCAATGCTTTAATAAAAGTCAAACCTACACAACTTTCATTGGTAATTAAGCGGTGGAAGTATTTCATAAACATATATTTCAGTAAGTAAAATCTTTGATTGCAGTCCATCAACAAAGCCATGGTGAAGGATCATCAGGAGTTAAATATCGGCGTGTTGGACATTTATGGATTTGAAATTTTCCAGGTAGGTGCTTTTGGCTGTTCCCAACGCTGACACACGGCTCCTGGAATTCCTCTCTGCAGAAACACATAAATTAGATTAACAGGTATTAACTTTGAGCATTTCAACAGATTAAACACAGGGGATGAGACTAATTTATAAAGCATGTGGATTAAGTCCCATCTTCTGATTGAGGCAGCAGACTTCAACATGCTTTTCTAATCTGATTACTAGTTTGTTTAGTTTGTTTAATGAGGAGTCCTGGACTTGTCCACAGGATTGGAGAAACCAAATGGAAGTGTTTTTGTATTATTTTGGTTTACAGGCAGCTCTAGATCCTAATAACAAGATTGTTAGTGTGTGACATGACACTACATAACATTATCAACTGTAAAGACAAAAACTAATCTAATCTCTTCTGTGAGTTTCTCCTTACAGTCTGAATGTTTTCTCTGTGTAAATACAATGTAAGAGAAAAGGTCAGCTGCTTTTTCTATCAAACAGGAAGGCTCAGGCCACTGCTGCCTAAAGCTCAGGCTGAGGCTCCATTGTATGTTCACAATATGGCCTTTCCTTCAATACCAGGCGGACTGTGTGTAGCTCCCACTTCAAACAATGCCCACTGAGGCCAAAGGAGATCCGTTCTCTACTGAAGATAAAGCTCACTCAGGCTCTGTGCATTGTCCTGAACATGTTGTCTTTCTTTAGAAAAATGGATTCGAGCAGTTCTGTATCAACTTTGTGAATGAGAAGCTGCAGCAGATTTTCATTGAGTTGACTCTAAAGGCCGAGCAGGTAATGTTCCTCCACACGCTCCTTCTTCTTTTCGTTTTGAGTGTCTCCACATGTTTTATGCTCTGACTCCGAACTCTCTTTGTAGGAGGAGTACGTACAAGAGGGCATCAAGTGGACTCCTATCGAGTACTTCAACAACAAGATTGTCTGCGATCTCATTGAGAGCAAAGTAAATAAACTATAAACAAATAATAATGTATTATCAACAAATTAGAGTTTATAACTGACATTCAGGAAGATCAATGCTTATTTCTATTTTATTTTGATAGGATCTGAATACTCATTCAAAACTTATGAAAATGCATAATAGACAATGAAGGGTGGAAGTAAAACAATAATTAACAGGCATTTTTATGTCATTTTGTCAAGTCCAAAAGATTAATTGTTTAACCAAGAAAACAATGGTCAGATTAATCAATAATGGAAATAATCATGATTCCCTGCATCAATTTACTATTACAACAAACTGAAATATGAAAATATTTATTTTCCAATAAATATTTGTCATTTTTATTGTCCTCATATTGTAAACAGAGTTGCATGAGTTTCTGCCAAGCTTTTGCTCGGTTGCCACGACATGCATCTTAATATCCTCAAACGTGCCGACACGCCTCTTAATTTGATTTATCTGTCCCACTGAGAGGTCTAATCCATGAAATCCACAACAAGGGCTTTAAAACAAGCCTCCATCTGAGAGGAGCAGGGGATCAGTATCAGGCCTTGGCAGTCCGGCTCTTTACACCAGACCCACTTTAGTTAATCCAGTGACACAGACTTGTGTTTTTTGAGTTGGAGACAGTGTTCGCACTGTGCAAACCGAAGGCCACTGACCGAACTTTGGACATAATGGAGCCAAACAGAGCAGAGTGACGTTTGGGAAAGGCCGTACTGAAGCTTCTCTCCTCATTAAGACGCTCGTTCAGGGTCAAAAATTAAGATTCTTCATGTTTGTGTTTTTTATGAAACATTTTAGATTGATTAACAGTTTGGTAAAAATATATTTTGGCCCAGTTGTTGAATTGAGCTTTATTATGATATTTCATTATGTCAGAAGGTTTATATCTGTCATGAAGCGATATATAATGTTCTTTACATATTACAGCTGCAGCATAAAACGACACTGTCAACACTGATTAATCAGCATGTAAAGTTTGATTGATCATTTCGTCTATTAAATACCAATCCCAACCATCTAGAACCTGAGAGGTGACACCTGAACTCTTTAATCCACCCAAAACTTCAAAGAACAGAGTTAGTCAGTTAACAGGTGCTGGCTCATTTTTGAAGTTCATTCATATTTAGCATTTTTCCATAAATAATTAAAATGACGGTTGATCAGTTTATTTTCCACATATTACACCTTCAGGTTCACATTTCCTTTTCTGGCTCTGTCAGAGCCATGACTCATGAAACGAGGATGACGTGTTTTCCTTGTGTTTTCCCAGAATCCCCCGGGCATCATGAGCATCCTGGACGATGTGTGTGCCACCATGCACGCGGTGGGCGAAGGAGCCGACCAGACTATGCTGCAGAAGCTCCGCGTCCAGATCAACACCCACGAACACTTCAACAGCTGGAACCAGGGCTTCATCATCCACCACTATGCTGGCAAGGTCAGCTGGAGTGCAATGCAGATGTTTGTGAGGGAGATCTTTGTCTCTCTTACAGAGAAACAGCTTTTATAGCTTTTAATATGAGGTTAAGAGCATCTCTTTGCTGTGCTATCAGCTGTAAATGAATAATTTATACATACAGTCTGCAGCAGGCTGCTGATGGTAACATCTGGAAATAGAAGCTTATTAAAATGTCGTTCTTCATGGTGTTGGTGTGTGAGCCGATCCTGTCGTTCGCCACTTGCATGATCTGTCATAAATAGCAGTTATACAGCTGGTTCTTTAATTCTGGAGTTTGTGCCGTCATCTCTGAGCTTTTAAGTTTTCCAGCTCTAAACTAACGCCCCTCTGCCCTGCAACTCCCTTCTCTCTCTTTTGACTATTTATGGTGGCAGTCACATCTCTCAATGCAATGATTTATATCCGTGTCATATATTTTAATCAGCTTAATTTCACTTATGGCTCATTAGACGCCTTTGTTTTGCGTTCATTTTCATTTCGGTGGTCTGGGCCTAAGTTGTCTCATGTCATTCACCAGATGTGTGGTGGCCACAGCCTCGCACACATGCCGCAGGCCTAATGAGCCATAAAGATACCATAAAGACTTGAGGTGCTCCCATGACCGGGCTCAAAACATTCCCCCAGTCTCAGCTGACACTATAGTAGGAATAAAATGCTTTAATTTATACACCTTTAAACCACTGCTGGTTTTATAAGGACGCTAATCCTGGGGGTGTAAAGCTCAGCTCTGTAACCCTTAATTTTCTTTCCCTGTAAAACCGAAGCCACCAGTTCAGGTCAGAATATCAGTTTCCATTTTTAATTTCACACAGGTGTCATCTTTCATTTGCTAGAGGATTTCATTTATGACTCTTTGGAAATCTTCCTTTATGTGTCTCCTCCAGGTGTCCTACGATGCAGAAGGTTTCTGCGAGAGGAACCGAGACGTCCTTTTTACTGACCTCATTGAGCTGATGCAGAGCAGTGAAATGTAAGTAACTCCTATTTACTTGCCGCACAAACAGGTGGTGAGGATTTCTATGGCGCGCACTTGAAGGGAGTTTTCAATTGTGACGCATGTGGCTATAATTGAATACATCTGAATGAGAGTTTCAGATGTTCCAGTGCATCTGGAAGCCAGTCGTAGCAGAAGTGTGCGGGGATAGGTTACGTCTCGCCCTCTGCCCTCAGTCACGTCTAGCCTCTGTCGCGATACGCAGCTTTTGGGGTCTGCTCAGTCTGGTCTTAAATGTGCAGCCTCCCTGGAGGGACGCATTGTGGAGTGTGGTCCCACTGTGTTTTAGTTTCTTGGCCTTTCTTTGTGTCAAAGTGGCCATCTGTGCAAACAGCCTGCATTGTCTGTGTAACCCCCGCAAGCCTCAGCCACCGTACACCCCCTCTGTGGGCACGTTCTGTGAGGCGTGAAAGGAGCTTATACCAAAGTCGCATTCAGACACGTGCTGGAAAATACATACATGAATTTCACTATGTGCAAACATATATTTATATGCAGATAGATAAAAGACTTTGGCACAGTCACATATAAAGGAAGCATGAAAAGGAAGGAAGCAGCCACAACCCCAGAGCAGCAGGTCTGAATGGAGAAGAAAGGATTGACCGGTATTGTCAGCTGGACAATATTAACAGTGTGTTGTGTGTTTGTACACACAACCTGCTGATCCTTTCTTCTGTGTCCATAACCTCCAGTCTGAAGTTTAAAATCAAACAAATAATGATGTGTGAGAAAGGCTTTGGAATTAAAAATAAAACACACACAACAAACAACAAGATCAAAAAACACTTTGAAATAATAACATGTTAAACACCAAAGTTGGCGACAGAAGCAAGTTGAAATAAATTAAATTTTAAGCAGCTGTATGTGTCAGTTTTAGACCAGGCCTGATGGTCACCATCTTTTTCTTTCTTTTTTTTTTAAAGATGCTTTACTTTTCAAAAAAGATGATCTGATTGCATCAGATTATCTATAGTGGCCTTTTAAATGGGAGAACTTCACACAGGGTTTTAAATAAATGTAAACTTTACAGCAAAACAGAAACTGAAAGACACCACTGTTCATTTACCACTCTGAGTAAAACACTGGAGTCATTTATTCCTGAAACTTTCAATGTTTGTATTTATCTGTGAGTGTCTTCAGCTGTGAGAAGCATGAAGATGGAAACTTCACGAATATCTGCTTCATTCTGACCTGTAGCAACACATCATAGTGTTGTGATGACTCTGTTATAAATCATCTACAAATTGAAATGTATTTATTATATTTATATAATATTTGATATAATATATTTGCATATAATTTTGTTTGAGAAGTGAAGGTAGACTTTTATATTAAGGATACTGTATTTTAGTGCTGATGTGGTGTGCTACCAAATGCTGCACAGAGCTAAAGGCCAAAGTTCAATGTCAAGTAATAAATTGTTTCACTTAAATGAGTGTGTGGTAAATATTAGCAGCATATACTGAGTTCCTCTGTACAGCTGTGGACCACAGGAGATCTGTAGCACATAGAGGCGTTTGTACAACTCTCTCTCACACACACACACACACACACATCCCCTATTTTCCCACCAGCTCCCAGCTTGGACTTTCTCAAGCGATTCAGGAATTCAAACCAATGACCTTCATCAGAAGGCCGTGGGTCTTTAATCATTAACTTTGACTTCCAGGGAAGCTCTGCATATTTTTTTAGGCCTACCACACTGTTTTTGTTGATCAGGGATGATACCAGCTCTCCTGCATCAGCACTTATTCAGTCTCCTCCCTTTTTCTTCTGACAGCGCCTTCATCAGAGCACTGTTTCCAGAGAACCTCAATGCTGAGAAGAAGGGTCGACCCACAACTGCAGGCAGCAAAATAAAGGTGTGTGGTAGTCGAGGAGCGGCCTTTGAAAAGAACATGTGTGTGTCTGCTCAATCAGCTCATCAGCTCATCAGCTCATCATTTTCTAATTACATTGTAGAAACAAGCCAATGATCTGGTGAGCACGCTGATGAAATGTACCCCACACTACATCCGCTGCATCAAACCCAATGAAACAAAGAAGCCCAGAGACTGGGAGGAGAGTCGGTAAGTGATTGATCCACTGGGTCTGCTCACATTTAAACCACTTGTAAACATCTCTCTCTCGCTGCTCTGAAGAACCAAAGTAGTCATTGTTCATCAGTCGTAACTCTTAATTGATCACATGACTGATAACATGCATGAACAGGAACAACCAGCCAGAGACAGTGATTTATCCTCCATCTGCCATATTGCTCAGTCTGTACAGTTCTTTCAAATTTTTCTGTAAAAACATGTGTTTTTTAAAACACATATGTAAAACATTAAATAAAACATTATGTAAAACATAATATAAACAATAATCAAATATATTTCTGATATATTACATCGATGAAATGATTAAAAATTGACTGAAATTGACAGATTTTGTCACTGATTGTGGAGTAATGTCAGAGAAAAGGTTAATAATAACCATTCTTGGGAAAAGACTGGAAATAACATAAATTCAACGTTAATTCTTGTAAGTTGTGACATCATAGCCACAGCTGTTTTCACTCAGAGCGTAAACATGGGATAATTGGTCCGATTTGTTTTTCACCCATTTTGTTTTTTACTCTTTTTTTATGTTTTCTGTCTCTGTTTCATCTCAAGACTTAGTCATGTGAGATGTGTTTGAGACACCCCACCCCACCCCCTTAATCCCTTTGTTTCAGTTTCCCGCTCTTTCCTCTCTGCTCACAGGCTCTGGTCGCTACATGTTCAGATGTAGAGTATTGTTCAGAGCCTATGACCTTCCTGTTGTGAGTCTAGCACAGGGTGGCTCATTAATTAGCACCGGAACCAGTGCTTTCACAGGAAGTCTGAGTGTACTAAGTAGAAGTTAAGGTCTTTGTTTTAGGAAAAAGTCGGCAAAATGCAGCTGTTTTACATACAATGACCTGTGATAGCCACTTCCGTCAGTGCAGTGGGGGGGGGGTAAGATGATCGCTGATTCCTCTAACCACCAGTGGTAAAATGCAAACTAGTTGTCATGAATACAAAAATATCGCATTGTCAAATGTAGAAAACAAAAGCTAGTAAAATGAGGGAGGATATGAAGAGGGAAGGAAACTTCCATCAATACAATACCGCAGTCAGAGGCGTCAGTGGTCAGCGTGTCCGGTACAAGTATATGTATTGCATGTTATTGTGTTATTTCCATTCAAAGCTGAACCGATTGGTCAACATGAAATTATTGCCAATGATTTTGATAAGTCAATAATGGTTCAACTCATTGCCACAGCAGAGAGGAGCTTTTTAATTTCATTTCATTTCATTTCATTCTTATGTTGATCGTAATGTTTGTTCTCTCATCGTCAGAGTGAAACATCAGGTAGAGTATCTGGGTCTGAAGGAAAACATCAGGGTGAGGCGTGCTGGCTACGCCTACCGCAGAATCTTCAGGAAGTTCCTCAACAGGTAATACATCTGCAGTTCACACTCATAATTGTACTTGACTGTTATTTGGTTCAGAAGTAGTGCTCTGTCTGATTAGTATCCATGCTGATGTTGCTTTTTTCGCTATTCCCCCTCAGTATTTCCACTACCATTTACAGTCAGTCATATTTTTGTGGCACCCCTGGCCTCATGTTAGCTTACATAACATGTTTCCAATAGGTTCTACACACCAAGATATACAGACGTTTACCCTGAGTTTGGGTATTGGAGAGAAAATATTGGATTTGTTGAACTCCAACATTAAAGTTTGTCCATTTGGCACCTGTGTCATATTATGTAAATTGTCCTCCCTCCAAACCTGAACATCCAACCCTGGTTATGCAAAACCCTTTGTCTATTCTTCAGGTACGCCATTCTGACCAAAGAGTCCTGGCCAACGTGGCGAGGAGACGAGAAACAAGGCGTCCTTCATCTCTTACGCTCCGTTAACATGGACCAGGATCAGTTCCAGCTTGGTCGCACCAAGATCTTCATCAAAGCCCCCGAGTCGGTGAGTTCATCATCTATCTTGCGTCCTCTTTTGTTTGGTTTCGTTATAATAAAGCTGTCCAGCAAAATATACTGCAGACCTAAAAACTTGCAGGCCAACTTTTTGCTCCTGTATAGATGCAAAATTCAAATCATATGTCAAAATGCTGCTGGCATGCAAAGGTCTGTTTGTATGCAGAGAGAAAAAACCCCTGATCTCACCATTTTTACACTAAACACCATAAAAGGGCACTAATGTCCCAAATCGTACTCGAATCCGGAGGG
This sequence comes from Selene dorsalis, assembly GCA_900303245.1. Lineage (NCBI taxonomy): Eukaryota > Metazoa > Chordata > Actinopteri > Carangiformes > Carangidae > Selene > Selene dorsalis. The sequence goes on from OMNW01014411.1 coordinate 15,062, forward strand.
GAGGAGATTGAACCCGACCCTGGTACCACGTCAGCACTGAGTCAACACCACTTTGGAACTAAAACACAAGCACAGGCTGTGGTTGCAGTGTTTGGGGGGGGGGCATCATAAAGACTTGTCTTTTTCCACCATAACTACTTTTTTTCATGATTCCTATGAAAGCAGCACTTGTGTGATGCCTGTGCTGTCACTTATTAACACGGACGTGCTCACACACAGATGTATGTTTAGAAGCTTATACACAGACATCTTAGTCTTAATTCAGGCCTTACAGCTGATCCTGAATGCCTTTACTTATTCATTGCAGCCATGCGGTGCCAAGAGCTTCTCCCCTCCCCCCACCCTACCAGGCCGAGAGTGCGAGTCACTGAGGTGTGCTTATGAAACGCAAATATCACTGAGGGCGGACCGCTGAAATGAGCTGCCAGGCTTCTCAAAACAAGCCTCTCTGTCTGATAAGACACTGACACCAGCTCATTAGATGTATGACTGAAGCTTTTTCTCTGCTGGATGGAATGAGAAGTTTAGTTTGTTTGACACCAGGCCAGATGTTGGAGAAGAGCTTCTCCCCCACAGCGGTGATGGATGAGCTGGTGGTTTGCTGTCTGTCAGAGGTCTTACAAGTTTTGCATCGAGGCAGAGGCAAGACTAAAGACAGTTGTTATATGTGAATACGAGTTTGCCAGGAGTTTGATATTGATTTTAAATAGATTTTAACATCATTCATCTTACAAACAGGACACTTTACTTTTAATACCATTATTAAACCCTTACAGCAACATACAGACTTTACTTGATCTAAATCCATCAGCTGAGACCCCACCTGCTGTTTGTTTTTGGATTTGTCATCTTCCGGTGAGAAACGCTGAAACCTCAGTGATTACGTAGGTCACTGTGTGACTCACAGGGTTTTCACCTCGCAGCTTTTGTAGTTGAAGTTTGATTTCTCATGGTGTGTTTGGTTGTTGCTTGTGGTTTGTTCCTGTGTCGTCACACTGCGGCCTGTGGCAGCCCGTGTCGATGCCAGGCCTGTTAGTGAGGCAGTGGGCAGGATGTTTAGTCTGGGGAGGGAGAGGACAGAGAGTGTGATTGCATGTCTAGAGGCCCATCAGGAAGAAGACTGGTGGTCTTTTGGCCCAGAGTCAACTCCCCCTGCAGGAAGTGGCCAAATTCATTTACTGCCAAAGAAGAAAAGTCAATATTTTTTTTTAGTTAATACAGAATAACATAGTGCAATGTGTTACAAATACTGTAGACAACAAAAACAAGTCGGAATACATTAAAAGTATTTCACTAAACCCAGGTATTAATAAATTATCCTAATGAAAATTAAAAGTTATTTCAAGTTCGTCATCGTTTTTCTTCCTGTTTAAATTGGCCAGTAAAAATATTTTTCTAACATATTTCCAGTAAATTCCAACATTCATCTAAAGTTATGATGAGGCTTCACTCGTCTGCATTAATCAGATCAATTGAATATGTTTCCATTATGTTTCTTTGCTTTGGAGTTGGTCTCCCATCACTTACACTGAAACCTCATCCTCATGTAATGGATGACTGATTACTGCTGTAAAGACCTGCTTCAGTGTTTATATGGGCGTCTGACTATTGCTGTAAGATGAGCTTGAAAATTTTCCCTTTAACATTATTTATTGTGTTGTTTATCAGAGATTTTGTTCCTTTTTCCATTTTTATTAAAACTTGTTTTAGCTCCACACATTCAAATTAGGAGTGGGACTGAAATGTATGAGCCATTGTACAGTGATGAAGATCATTTAAAGGTCAGCTCGAACTCTAGCTGTACCATGAAATGTGGACTAAGCAGTGTTGTCCTAACCTTTTTACATATTCATCTGTGATAGTAACCAGTGATTATAATACGCCTGCATAATTTGAAGGCAGGAATCATTTGTTTTGGCAACAGCAAATGAGTGAACTACTTTTTTACTGACCACAGAAACACAGAATGGATGTTGGAGCTTGTTGACGACAGACTCCCTCCCATGGTCTGTCTGGGTCACAGTGTTAATCTCCATATTTAACATGCACCAGTTTGTACATTGTTGCTCTACAGCTCAGCAGAGACCAGCATGACAACAGTGATTTGAGTATTAAACCATTCGATACAACAGAGCTGCTGGTCCTAGTGTCAGATACTGAGCCGGACTAGACATGAGACTGGAGCAAAACCTTCATTCTCACACGTTTTGTTTTCAAATACTCACAGGTTTGTGTGTATTCAGTCTAGTTAGGTGTTCCTGTGTTTGGGTTTGTGCGCTGAGACCATGTCTGTCTGTCTTTTACTGTGTTGTGCTGAGTCTCTGTTTGTCTTCACAGCTCTTTCTGCTGGAAGAGACGAGGGAGCGCAAGTTTGACGGCTACGCCAGGACCATCCAGAAAGCCTGGAGGAAATACGTCGCCTGCAAGAAATATGTTCAGATGCGAGAAGAAGGTGAGTGAGGTGTTAACACCTTAAATCTTCTGTCTCTATCCCCCTCCCCCTCTCTCTCTTTCTCACTCTCTTCTGTCTGTCTGCGTTTATCTAGCCTCTGACCTGCTGCTGAACCGGAAGGAGAGGCGGCGACACAGCCTCAACAGAAACTTCGTCGGTGACTACCTGGGCATGGACGACAGGCCTGAGCTCCGACAGTTTCTGGCAAAGAGAGAAAAGATTGACTTTGCTGACAAAGTCACAAAATATGACCGACGCTTCAAGGTTGGTTTCTTCCTACAGGCTCACTGGCTCAACAGAGACCGAGACATTTATGGACCTGTTTTGTATTTATATTTTCTTCTTCCACGTTTAGGGAATCAAGAGAGACTTGATCTTGACACCAAAGTCTGTGTACCTGATTGGAAGAGAAAAGGTGAAGCAGGGGCCAGAGAAAGGGCAGGTGACGGAGGTGCTGAAGAGGCGGATTGATGTGGAGAAGATCTTGGCTGTGTCACTGAGGTATGAACAGTCACATTCGGTTGTTATACTGTCCAATCATATATCACCACGTTGGCCAAATATAATCCTTCCATATAAACAAATTTGGTGCTCACTCTATCTACATATGTCAATTTTAAGCACTGCTTCCTGCTCTTCCACCGCCTCCTGCTCTCCACTAAATATAACCTCCTACTACTTGACCACATCACTGATATTTTCCTGTACCACTTTTGTCTTAAATTTAAGGTTGGACTCACTGCTTGTGCCCAGGTTGACATGAAAATTACATAAAAATACAAGTTACATAAAAGATAAAAAACAAAACACACAGTATCTTCTTTGCACAAACTTTGCCCTGCTCTGCTGAACACAGTGAGACCTGACCATGTTTTTATCTAAAAGCTGACATCCACAGCTCTGCAGAGGATTCATGCGTCTCGATGACCGATTGACTTTGAAGTTCTACTTGCTATGTAAACATGAACAGCAAAAGTTAGAGAGGGAGCAGTCGGTAATGATTTGTTTCCAAAACAAAGACTATGGCTGCTGTACATGCAGCAGAGGCAGAGGGCAGTGACCCAACATATATTCTGTAGACACTGCACTGCAGAAAAACATGAATCCGCACAATCTGGATTTCCAATTGCACAAGCTCCCATGTTGCTGTAAATATCACACAAGGGACAGTGAAAACATGTGGAGTATATTAAGACCGCCTCCTGTATATACAGTGTGTCTGTCCCTCTGCATGTGCTCGGTCCATATCTCAGAAATGTCACTGAGATAATATGCAGTCCGAAACACTCTCATGAAAGAATGCAGACTGGTTTACTACACAGAAAGGAAAAAATAAAAGAGCAGACAGACTTGTGGGGCCTTTGTTGTTGATGGGAACGCTGTGTAAATTGTTTCAGAGGTAGAAATCACAGAGTTGTTGGTGTGAGCATGTGGGTTTTGAGTCACTGGCGTAATGTGGACCAGGTGGTGCAATGAACGAAAGCAGGAGTTGTAAAAAGCTCATCAGAGAAAAACTCCACTTCACTGGAAGGAACAAAGTATCTTTGTGTGGGTTACGGGCACAAGCTGTCTTCTTCCCTCTTCAGATGTGAGCTGCTTTGTGAGGCTCCCTCTGTGTCTATGCAAATGTGAAAGATGATCCTGACTCTCCATCTTAGCTTTTATCAAAGCTTAGAGAGAGAGAAGGACAAAACCAACACAACACAGCACAACACAACACGACACAACACAACACAACACAACACAACACAACACAACACAACACAACACAACACAACACAACACAACACAACACAACACAACACAATGGTTTTTAGTGAGATGTGTTCCTGATCACATAATATCGGGGTTTTACATTTTTTATCA
>OMNW01014412.1:3579-19196 GCA_900303245.1 Selene dorsalis
CACGAGCCTCTGTATTAGCTTTCCATGAACCACTCTCAACACAAACAAACACACACACACACAAATATTTACACATGACGACAGACCTGTCATCAGTGCGGTGCATTTGTTTTTCTGTGTCAAACCAATGAGTGTGTGTCTTGTGTGTGTGTGTGTGTGTGGGTGTGTGTGTGTGTGTGTGTGTGGGGTGCTCAGGAAAGAAGAATGACCATCTAGAGTTTATTTTATACATTCTTTTGTAGCTCCGTAGCTTTTATTGTTGTTGTTATTGTGATGTTTTATTACCGTAATAATTTATTTTCATTTTTTAGTCTGTGTACAGAAGGGCCTTTTCATTGTCTTGTCTTTCTTTCTGTTTTTAATTGCAATTTATTAGATTTTTTGGAATGTTAATGTGGATTTCACTTAACTACCTCCTTGAAAACAAGATGTTGGAGCTCAGGGTTCATCCAAGAATTAGGAGAGAACATGAAGTGTGATGCCTTTATGTAATTACCGTGAACAAATAAAACCATGGTGGAGATTACTGGGTGTTTTTGCTAAATTAAGCCTTCCTCCATAAGCTTAGTTGCCTCCAGTCACACCACCCCCTCTCCTGTCATCTTTAACATGCTGGAAGTCACTCTCCCAGCAGCCTGCAGTGTCAGAGTTGATAGAATTTCTCTGTGGTTGGTCTGGTTGTTAACTGTAATCATGCAAATGCATCCAAACGAACGTGGCTGTGATATCATTATGAAGTGAAAATGCAAAGGTTAGTGCTTTTAATTGAAGAGTCCTACATACGGCAGCTCAATACACCTCACTACCTGAAAATAAAAGACAAAGGAGACGTGTTTTACGGGACAATATTTGGACATGGCCGATATTTGCTGATTGAGCTTCTCTTCTGACAGAGGGAGGCAATGGAAATCCTCAGGGAAGATAGAGTCTCAATAAAGGATTGACACAATGTCTTGTAAAGATATACCTGTCTCTACTCCTGTCTATTTTACTCCCTCCCAACTACACACATGCATGGTTGCATATGCATACACACAGAAAGAGATACAGTATATGTCAAGAAAGTTCTGTCAGTCTCATTCCTTCTGTTACGATTTGCCCTGGACACGCAAAACTGCAAACACACAAACGTACACAGCCACAAAGCCAAGAAAGATACATGCGCTCAGTAAAACACAATCTTTCTTTGTGTGTGTTTGTGTGTGGCAAAGACAGAGAGAGAGACAGAGATAGAGACACCACACACACACACACACACACACAAACACAGAGTCTAGTGGGAGGCTGGTTGACTGGTAGGGATTGTGTCAGGGCTGTCTTTGTCAATCAGAATCAAACTCCGCCCCCAAACCTCTGACCTCATCATCGTCGTGACAACCAAAGGCTGTCAGAGAAGTCTGCTGAGAGGGCAACTTCACTGAGGCGCGGACCTTGTGTGTGTGTGTGTGTGTGTGTTGAGGGGGGTTGTACGTGGGTGACGTATGAATACAGATAAACTGCTTTAAAAGAGCCCAGTTGTCTCCATGATTGTTAATAGAAGATTTTTGGAACCAGCAGGACATCTGGCCAAACTGAGAAACTGGGGGAGGGGTTCAGTAAGAGAGGTGAGCAGGGAACTGATGGCACTGAAGACCTCAGAATGGGCCAAAGGTTCGCCCTCCAACAGGACAATCATCCTAAGCACGCAGCCTGGACAAAACAGGAGCAGCTCAGAGGCAATTCTATAAAAAAAAAGGAAAAGAGTGGCAAAGCTAGAGCCCAGACAAACAGTCACCACACCAGAGACCTATAAACTGCTGTCAACCTACAGTTCCCATCAAACCTGACAAAGCCTGAGAGGATCTGCAGAGAGAGAGAGAAAGAATGGCAGGAAATCCCCAAATCCAGATCTGCAGAGCTTGCTGTGTCATAACCAAGAAGATGTACCCGCTGCTGAAGGTGCTTCAGCTAAGTACTGAATAAACGTCTGAATAAATGCGCCAGTTTCATACTTTAGTTTTCTCTCATTTTGTCATTATGGAGTGGAGATAAATGAAGGAAATATGAATGTTATTGAAATGTCTCTGAGGACATGGCTCTTTTCTGTAATAAACTCAACTACTGAAAAATGTTTACCTATATGAGTATGTTTTCCTCATACTCTCCTCCATCATTACACTTCCTTATGGCCAAGAGCCTTGAGCTGCCTCTCTTTTCCACCGTCCCATATCTTTACTTCTGCATCACTCTGAGCACTTCACCTATTAAAACACACGCCGCCACCATGCTAGATCACAATGTTCTCTCATCTTTGTTTGCTCTGAACAACCGAAGGCCATGGAGCATCTGACCTATTTTTAGCAGTGTAATGTTTTCAGATATGAATAGCTAATGGGTAGCATGATAATCCATGTTCCAGTTTTGCCTCTTGGTTGCTGGTCATTTAATGCTGGTGCGCTAGCATGCTATCTATTTTGTGCGAGCTGTGTGTAAAGCTACCATGGAACACAGACACAGATCTGGGCCTGGTACTCTATTATGCCCCAGAGGCAAAACTCTGACTCAGCGTGAGCCCTTTTTATTTCCTTCCTCCAAACATCTTTGTACTAAATAGCATGATACTCTGGCAAAGTGCTGCTCTTAATGAGCATGTCAATTACTTGTTTAGCCTGACAATGTTAATACAAGGGAAAACAATCCGTCATCGGGGATGAGCTCATATTGCTGCTTTCATTGCAGTTTGTCTTGATACAGGTTAAATGGGATAACTTACTTCATAATTTAGTGCTCCAAAGGCCAATTTTGTGAGTAAGTCTCTCAACCTAGTTTCTAAAAGCATCACAGCCCTAAAGCCCTTGTTACATTGCAGTTTTATCCACGCTGCAATGGAAGTGCTCAGTGGTGGCCAACAGCGGAGGAGTGTGACAGAGCTTGGCTGCTTTGAAGCCAACAACAAAAGACTAGCTAGCTACTAGCTGCCTCACATGCATGACTTGGTGGAGGGTGCTAAAACTGTGATGCATATGTTGCCTTCAGCAGGAACTGGGATGAATCTCGGTTTTGATGAGCACTTAGTAACAGTGACATCATAGGAAAATGAGTTCAGCAATCGAGTGATACAAGTACATTTCATAAGGTCTTCCTTTAAATGTGTCAAATTGTTATCATGGACCATTACGAAGATTTTCTGTTTTTGCATAGAAGGAGCGCTGTCACTCTGTACTGAGTTGGCAGTGAATGACAAATCTTCACTTATCCATTTTAAATGATGTGCTCTGTGTTGATATTTTTATTTAAATGCATTAACACCAATGCCAAAAAATTGAATGAGTCAGCGATGACTATGGTATCATAAGAGACAAGTGGGGTTTCAGGAAGTTGTGATGTTCTCACATCAATGATGAGTTCATCAGAGGCAGTTTGATACATTGGAGATTTGTCTAGGAATTGTGCAACACTAATTGTTGCATTCACACAAAGACAACAGAATGGGAGATGTTATAGTTTTAAAGAACTCAAAAAAAGTAACATTTTCTAGTCTTTTCTATATGTTCAGTGAACTTTAGAGAGCCGGTCACTGTATTATTTCATGAAAACTCAACTATACAGTTACTGTGTGACTAAAAACAGCCCACTGAAGGTTTAAATGAAAAGACACCATGAACCTGAGTTGAGGAAGTATTCCAACTCACTTGTCTTGGTTGGTTTCTGGGCTGTAGGCAAAATATAATAAGCTCCCATGTGTAGTCTGCTCTGTGCACTGTAGTTACTGTGTTCTTGAAGGTCAAAGGGTACATGCACAATGCACAGAAGCTGAGAAGACTTGCGGCTCAGTGGAGGCCCTTAGCTCACCCTGGCCGAGGGATGCCTGGTGGGTTAATCTATGTGCATGGAAGAGGGTCTGAGCTGATAGATATAGTACATCTCAGAGCAGAAAGCCTGCAGCATTGTGACCTGTCACGCATTACATGATTAGCTCAAACACTGTGTAAGTAAGTAATGTAATTTTCATCATAATATCAAAATCAATAAAAATATATTAACACAGTACTTTCCCACCATTCATCTTTATATCCACTTAATGTAATTAAAGTGATTGAGGTGTGTGGTCCTGCATGTAATGAGGGTCAGGGATTTTCAAGTAAATCTAGATGGAACATTTTCCCACCATTATTATCAGTGAATTAGAGTACATAAGCAGGCCTCTCAGAAAACACTCACACACTGACCCTGTCACAGCGAAGACTGTGGGAACCAACCATTAGTGCGTGCTTTTTGCACCTGTTGTGTTTCACATGCCTGATGGGCGGGCCAGCGATCATGAGGGTCAACCATTACACCTGGTGCTCCATGCCCACAAAGCTGTGGTTTCTGCTGGCACTGTCCCTCAATTAGAGAAATTACTGGTTTTAAATTCTGAAAACCGTGTTATCGGTTCGATTCCTGGGCCTGTGGCCTCTCTGTGCAGAGGTTCTCTATACACTGGCCTTGTGAAACTTGTCTCTCTCACTCTCCAAGCCAGGTAATACCTGTATTGCTCAGGAACAGCACGGAAGTTGAGGTTCCAGTACACTGATCCTCTAATACATTATGGCAAACAAACTACTGTCACTACATCTGTCATCATTACTGGAGGAGGCAGAGGAATAGTTGAACATAAGACACACCGAGCAAAGAGATCAGGAGAGAAGATGCCAGTAAACTGACCGACCCTACATACTAAGCAGAGGGACTTAGATATAGAGGCCGGCCTAAAATAAAGGTTTCGGAAGTAAATAAAATATAGCATTTAAAAGGTAATACAGTCAATCACAGAGCGCACGGTGGTAGAGTGTGTGCTTCGGACTTAATCTTCACACCAGTGGCTTGGCCCGTTTGCTGCATGTCATCTCCTTACTATCTCTCTCTCTCTCTCAAATTTTCCATCTCTCTTTCTCTCTCACTATGTCTCCAATAAAGATCTACCTCTTCTTTCTGTCTGAGCTCACAGCTCAGTCTTTGTCATTTACCTGTCTGGTGATTTTGTCAGATCACAGTTGCAAAGTCAGGATTTGCCCAGACACTAGGTTTCCACAGTGTTTTGTTGATGTAGTTCCTGCTTCATATATTACAATGTTTAGTTTAATACTGAATGGGTCCAGTAGATCTGGAAAATCACTCATAAAACAACTTTCACTAGAGAGTGATCTGGATTTAATGTGACTGGTAATGTTTACTCGTACAAACTTAAAGCAATCGTCACTTTGTGCCTGTTGACGTTAAGGAATATTAAGATGATGTAATGCAACTAAACTGTGGCACTGTGTCTCTCAAAAGTCACATGTAGAAAGACAGACTCTGCACTGAGCCTTTCCACTGCATCGGTGGGCCAAGTTGTCCCTGACTGTCTCATTACTGGCCCTCCCTGTGTGTGCCTGTTATCCAGGGTGCATGAGTGTCCACCCCATTAAGGAGGAAGCTTTCACATGACATGATCTCTTCTAAATATCTAGTCTTGTTTGACAGATTGCATTGTTCAAAGACAGTCCTGTAATCATTTTCAAAGTGTTTAGGAAATATGGTGTACTTCAATCTCATGCTATTCATCAGTGGATGAAGCAGAGATTTTTTTTTTTCTTTTTTTGTTTTGAAAAACTGAGATATAATGCAAAATAATTGAAGTCTTGAGCTTGAACCTCCATATACAGCTGCACTGAGTTAGATTAGACAACTTTAAATGTCCTCAAAAATGAAGGCACATAACATTATAATGGGTAAAAAAGTGACATGCGGTCAGCAAAGAAATACAGATATCATCGGCTCCCTGCAACAATTTAAAGTCCAGCAGCTCCGGGTCAGTTTAGGTCTTTCTTAACTCAAAGAAATCATCAAAACCTTCTCTGTCCCTTTTTTTTTAGGATTTCCCTCTAGGGAATCTGGGTGTTTCTGTCATCTGTTTCCTCCAGCCAAAATAAAAATAACATTTTTTTTTTCTTTCAGGGAACTTTGTGGGAAAATATTCTCCCTTAAAAAAGCTGTCAACCAAATAATAGTTTCAAGACAGCATAAGGTGGATGACTTATTTGTCTGAGGAAAACTCTTTTGGGTGACAAGGCTGAAATTTAATATTTTGTGTCACTCGGAGAAGAAAACTAAACTAAACTAAACTAATGTTAGGACTCGAGCCTTGACTCAGTAAGTTTTGAAGGAGAAGCATTCCGAATTGCCTGGTCCCTCTGCGTTTGGCCTCTTTGGATTTCCACAGCACATCAACAACATTAGCAGCGTTCACACCAACAGACTTTCCTGAAAGGTCGTCGTAGCCTGAGATTTCTAGGAAGCACAAGACATTGACGGCTGTTTTGATCACTGAAATTTCTTTGCAGGTAGCATGTGAAAGAGGTTTAGACATGTCCCTCCATGACCTTTCATAGACCCACTTCCAATACAAATCTATGTCATAGGATTTTGCCAATCACTTGGAAATGATCAGGCTACACTCACTATAACACTTAATAATTTGTTCTTGAAACACAACATTTGACTCTTTATCACATCAAAATCTGACTTTATATAGATTCACTTCCCTCCATAGCCCTGGGTAAACTACGGTAAAACCTCCTGTTACCAGAGCTGCTTTTATTTGATAACATGCCTTGACATGACCGTTCCCATGGAAACAAACTCAGAGCCACCATGTGCTTGACTCATGGGGAGGTGAAATGGCTCGCCATCAATTTGCGCTGGTTGGCCTTTTCTGAGAACCCCACTGGTCCTCCCTGTCAAAATGTGCCAGGCAATGTGCTTCTCCCTGCCTTTCACTAAAGATAGTGGGTGTTTCTATATTCAGGGGCTCCTAAACTTTCCTGTCTGACAGATAAATTACACCACAAACCATCTGATACTGATATTTTCTCTTGACGATCTCCATCTGACAACTGTTAATACATTTCTCTGCGGAATTACATTATTGTCAAAACAGATACCGGCACAGATAGATCAAGTGCATTCTGCCATAACAGATCCTTTGTCCAAAACTATGTGGACAGCCAAACAAATCATCGGCTGTCTTTACACTACAAGATTCAAGTGGCCCAATTCCAAATTTTTCCTCTCAAGTGGCAGAGATGGGATCTGGAACATGAACGTGTAAATGGGAAAAAAAACGCATGGTATCAGATCTTGTCAGATCGGATTCAGGCCTCCGTCATATGTGGAAATAAATCAGATACAAATTTGATATCTGCCAATGCGTCTGCAGTCTAAACAGACAGATCGGATATTCCCTGGCAATGCATACGTTATATGTCAACAATAATGCATCGATAGTGCATATTGATGACAGTGTGTGCTGTTTACCTGCAGCTGGGTCAGCTGACTTCCTCTTCCACTTCGGTAGCCAACCGCATCTACGCATGCGGGTCGTTTCGCGGAAGCAAAGCAGGTGTAAATGCAGATATCAGATAAGGGTCACTTCAATAGAACATGTAAACAGACGGACGAGAAAATTGGATATAGGCAACAAATCGGAATTGGGCATCAAGGCCTGTAGTGTAAAGACAGCCATGTAAAGACAAACCCAAATATTACACACACATATAACTTTTGAACACGTATCTCAAAACCTCAGGCATTAATCTTCTGCTATAAAAGCTTCCACTCCTCTCTGAAGGCTTTCCTCCAAACGTTTGAACCTGACAGCAGGGATTTGCTCCCATACAGCCACAAGAGCATTACTGAGGTCAGCTACTGATGTCGGCTGATAAGGCCCGGCTCACTGTCGGCAATGTGGTTTATCCAAACATTACTGGTTTGGGTCGAGGTCAGGCTCTGTTAGGGCGAGGGAAGTTCTTCTACTTGACACAAAAAACATTTCTATAGACAACTTCAGCTTGTGCACATGGACATTCACACGGGAAAAAAGTCTAGGTTGAAAAAACTTGGTATTTCAAGACAACAACGTTATTTTACATCATCATAACTCAGAGGTCTTACTTCAGTGTCTTTAATCCCAGCAATAGAAACATACATTTTATATTAGGTCAGTACTTGAATAATGGATGTGGGCTTGACCAGCATGAAGAAATAAAGGCCAGCTGCTAACAAAGGCTCAGTAAACACAAAAATTTGAGGGAATTACCTATAAATCTTCCACAGTTTTTCAATAGCACAACAGTCGTTTTGTAGTAACTGCTGTGCTGCTTCAGTTTTCTCTTCACTTTTTTAACAGAACTCATGTTTTGACATTCTGATTAATTCCACTCCTTTCATCTTTGGCATACTCCTGATTGATGTTAACCAACTATCAACACTTCCTGAGGCTTTTTTCACATTAAAAGCCTACTTATCACAGGAAGACTACAAGATGTAAAAGGAATTCAAGAGTTTCATTCAAAACTGTTCAGGGGAGAAAAAAGTGCAAAGCCTGAGGTGACTCCTGCTGCACTGATGGAATTAGTGAGGTGGAAATAAACATTATGCTCAATTCATCAGAACAATAGGTAAACATGGAGGCGTCTGCATTGACTGGGGGACAGGGGGGATTGGAAATAAAGACCCGGCTCTCTCAGCACTTTATTTAACTTAAGTTCCTGTTGCTGTTAGTCACAGTCAGCACATGCAGGCAAAGTGTTCCTCAAGAATCATGATGATATCCTAAAGTGAAACTGAACTATTTCAGACAATAAACTGAATGTGGACCTGTGGTTTGTTTTTGTCCTCTACCAGTGTGTCTTCTACACTCTCTAAATTACAACTTCACCACACTCTAAATATATAGGTATGAGACATATTTACCTTTCCGCAGTCCAGACACCCAAATCACAGACCTTCTATCAACAACACTTTTGATTAAAAAGGTGTATGATTCTGTCCTGACAGCTGACATTAACACAACCACTGAGCCTAAGAGTTTCCTCCCTCTATTTTCGGATCTCAGTTTCTTCTTTCTCTTTTTTATACAGCAACATCCATCAATAGTTATGACTTTTAAAAATGTGTTTTATAACCAAGCCATGTGGAAAATGGCATTATGGGAGGATTTTGTTGCTTTTCTGTTACGTTCTACGAGTCAGTTGAGTTCAAACTCATCTGCCCCCCTTCAACAGAAGAAATAACATATTTTCAAACATAAGCTGCATGACAATTTACTCCGCTAATAAATACAAGCTTATTGCTGAACACTGCATCAGACCCAAAGGGATCCCATACTGGGGAAAATGAAGGTCTCGAAAACCAATTCACACTCAGCTAATACTGCCACAATTCAAAGGGAGCTGAGTCTGATGTTAACTAATATAGCGTTGGTTTGGATTGTTTTTTTCTCACACCGTGAAGAGATCTAAACCATCTATTGAACATGGAATGTTAACAAATTGAAGTCATGTTCTGTAGAGTGCTGCTGCTTTTAAAATAGTGTTCACAACTGTTCAAAGATGCCAGTTGTCCATAAAGCATGCAATGAGTGGTATGGTTATTAATATTTCATCTGCCGTCAACTGGAAAACATCATGAAACAATATAGAAGGAAACACATTAAGAAAGCAGTAGTTTAGTCAGACATATGTATGTAGGCTGTGAATGAATATCTATCAGAAAAGCTCAGGTCAGCAGAGTATACAATATTTGCTATCTGTGTGTTTAAAAGGGACAGCCAGTGGTTACTGCGTTGCATGCCAAGGGGTCAGAAACCCCGACACGCCTTCTGGCATATTGCCTTATAGTTTATGCATGTGTCAGGGAATCCACTCAGTGAAACACGACAAGTAAATCCTGTGAGTCAACTTGTCACCGTAAAATTCAGCATATTGCAATGCAAGACTGGTATGTGGGAAAAGAACTGGTTGCCAGGTCATGCTGAAAATAGCACACTTAGCACATGCAGAAAAATAATGATGGGACACATCTGTGCATGTGGTGTTTTGGGCAACACACTTTAGCTGTTTGCTGTCATCCTCATGGTAGTGTCATATGACTGACATATTAAGTTAGGCTGTGAGCAGCCTGTCTGCCATCTTTATAGCAAGGAAGTGGCTTTTTACAGCAGCTACATTAGTACATTAAGAGTAACAGCAGGCTAAGTGAGAAAGCGATCACTACATCCTCCACCAGAGGAGCTTTTAAAAAAAAAAAAATCACTGTTTGGTCGCTTTTAAGAGTTGAAAATGTGTCTTTTCTCACATAACCTCAACAGAATGTAAACTCCAGACCAATCAACTCCAACACCAAAACCCATGCAGCAGAGAGGTATCAGATCACACAGATCAATAAACCTAAGCAGTGATGTGAACAATACAAAGCTTTTCCCATCGTGAAGACTACTCATGCTACTTCTACTCTAAATCCAGTCTAAGCCCGACAGCACACACCATGGACTATGTGTACATGAGACCAAACTCTATTGTCTTGACTGTTTGTGGGACTGTTTGTATGTTACAGCCCTGCAGTCGATGCATGCCAAATGCCTTGCATGTTGTGGCTGTCCAGCCCACGCATGAGTGAATAAGCTGTTGTGCTGTGGCTTTTAGAGCCAAGCTTTAACAGCAGACTCTTTAAGCTGAGGCTGGCCAGGGCAATTTGAGTTTTTTCACCGTGCAGCGTCTAAACCCCCTTCTCCCGATCACTCTGGCTCTGTGATGAGTTTCTAACCAGGTATATTTTCTGTCAAGCAATATCATTTGAACTGTGCCAAATGCGGCTCCATTTTAAGGCTGTTGCCGTGTCTTTTCTATCACTGAGTGAGGATAATATCAGATGAATTTCTTTGCTTTCATGTTGAAATGGTAGAAAGTGGGGCCGCAAATATATGACAAAGAACAAAAATACAAACATACTTATCAATACTTTTTCCAGGAAAACTTTTTTCTCTCATGAATCTTTAGTCTGCACAGTTTTATAATTGATTCTCTATCCATCCATCCATTTTCTTCTTATCGCGGGTCTGGTCGCTGTGGCTGCAGATGCAACTTTCTCCGGCTTTTTGATTTAGCACATTAGTTTGATAGTAAGTCAGCCATGTGCCTTCATATTTCACTAAAACATCAACTGATAGTCACATGGTTTGCCACTACATGACAGTCATAGCTTGGGAGCAGATTTTTTTTTTCATAGAGATAGGTTTGAACAATTAAGAACTATGGTGTAATTCTTAATTAGACTACACTAGAAGATTTGATGTAGTTGCCCTCAACTGTGGTGCCTACTGTCTGCCACACAGTCTCATACTTAGAAAGGCAGCAAACAGCCTCACCTTTAACTATGATATTTCCATTTATAAAATTGAATCCATAATGCTACAAAAATGACTTGTTAGGCTGTACAGACGGAAAAACAAGCTGTCACTATCATTCAGCAGTGTCAGGGAGGAGCTCATGGTCACCTGCACCAGAGAGGTGCTGCAGTAGGACTCCAGAGACCTCAAAGTATCTGATGCTGGAATTGAGGTCAGAACTGTGGGGAAGTGCAGTGCCCATGCTGCTGTGAAGCAGGCGGAGTCCCAGCTTCAGTACAGGATGCTTGGTTGAACAGGTGGTGTCTGGAAGAGTTGGACTGGGGAGCGTCACATCAGCACCCCCGGACCTGGCCGGCTGAAGAGGTAGAGTCAGGTGCCAGTCGGTACAACAGGAAGTGAGAGCTGGCATGGAGGAGAAACACGGTACCAGAGCAGTGGGGATGCGACAGCAAGGAGCCTGGACACGGTGGGACCAGGCACTGAAGTCAAGGATAACTTGGACCAACTTATGGCGAGCTAAGCCCCAGAGCCTAAAGTTCCTGGTCCATTCAGTCTACGATGTGCTCCCAACTCCATTGGACCTTCACTGCTGGGGCATAGCCAAGACTCCTGCAAGCCCTCCTGTGTTCCAGGCCTGGTATTCTTGAGCACATCCTCAGCTGCTGCCCAAAAGCATTGAGAGATGGTCGCTATCACTTTTTCCAGTAACAAGTAATCCAAAAAGTTACTGTTTCCCCCGTTATAACGCCGTTAACATTACTGAAAATAAAATGCTCCGTCACTTGACTGAAGCAGTCCCGTCACAAAATAATACACCCGTTTTTCAGTTTTCATCAACTGATCATAAAAAAAGCTGTTTATCTGGAACTGACCAGCTCGCTCAGTATTCCTCCGCACAGGCGGATGATTGCTGCAGACAAGGGAGGAGGCCTGCCTTTTGTAGTTGCCTGCAGAGTTTTTGTTGGCCGGTTCTTCTGCAGGGCTTTCCACCTTTAATAGGCTAGCAAGAGACCAGAAGGCAGGCAATCAAACACAGCACTGAGGCAGGAGAAAAGGTCTCAAGATGGCTGTGGCTAAGGAGGAGCGTACACTGGAGTAGTGCTGATCAGACACAAGACGAAGTCTGATCAGCTCTGGCTGGCTGACCAGGGTGAGGGTGACCCCGGGAAACATCAGAACAGAGAGACTGACATTGTGATTTCAGCACAGTTAACTAATTTTTATTTTGCGTTAGTAAAGAGATCAACTGCTGCTTAGTTGTCTCAGGATAGGACAATGCATTTTCCAACCAGCCCTCTCTACAGTGCAAGAAGCAGATTGAATATGCAACTTTTCCTTCTCTGTTCTCATGCTAAAGACAAACCTTGTGATATTCATAAAACACAGCAGGTACACACCAACCAGTTTGTTTTGTTGTTGTTTTTTACCTCTCTGCATTACTAATTTCCATGCAAAATAAATATTTTGGAGGACCACTTTCTATACCTTGGAAATAACTTAATTATTGAGTGTATAACCCTCCCCTCAGTTCTTTCTCTGACACACAATGGCACGCAGTCTGAGACCCTCCTATCTCCTCTCATGAAAATGTCCTGGCTGTGCTCCGTTGCTGTGTGTGGCAGTCTCCCCATTGATAGTCGACTGAGATCAATGACACCACTGTTAGACTGACTCAAGAGACCTTGATATGATGGGCCTCTCTGCGCCTGTACACATGCGTGTGTGTGTGTGTGTGTCAGCAGGAGTGTTCGCGTGCGGGTCCATGCGGAGGCTAATTCATAATGATGACAGGAAATATTCCATCATATCTTCACACTCAGTCATCTTTACCAAACAGCGGGGAGGAGAGAGAGGGGCCACGGGAAAGAGACTGGAGAGAGGCTGGGTGGAGGCCGTAGATTGAAAGAGACGGAGGCAGAGCGAGACAAAGACAGACAGCGATGGAAACGGGAAGATGAAGCACACCACAGAGATGAGATGAGCATGCTAATTCAACTCTATCACAACCATGTCTTGAGGAATAATGACCACGTTTATATTGTTCCAGTCATCCTGCACCAACAGTTACAGTACATTCATTATTTGTCAGTTCCTTTATTTGTCAAGTCACTGCCAGCAAGAATTATGAGGCCAAAAGAAGCCTTTTTATGTGATTTATTTGTTATTTATTAATAATCTAATTACTCACTTAAACAGACAGCTACACAGAGCAACTCTCTGTCACTGGAGACATGTCACTATTTTCTCATCTGGCATCAAGTTTAGCAGGTTATGTTTGTCAGTGTCTCCCAAAACACCCCTCCACTCATATCTGTCTTTTGCGTATTGTTACTCGGTGTCTGATTGATTAAAAGATGGTGGGTTTTTCAATGTGAAAAAGAATAAATGCACTTTTAATAATATCCATTGAGGTGACTGAACTTTATTTTAGAGGTGAAAATATTACCGAAAGCAAATAATCTTTTGTACATCTACTTTTAACAGAATATTTTCTTGAGGACAAGCTGATGGCATCTGGAGATGGAAGTCCTTTAAAATCGAAAAATGGTCACTTTTACATGAAGCTGAGGTTGGCCTGAGTCGCCTGACTTTAATTTGTCTGCATTCATAAGTAGACAAATGATAAATGAATATATGGATGTTGACCAAACAATTACTCCATTTAACTCTAAGTTTAACAAAAGAAAGCAGAGGTTCCGTGAACTGACCATGTCATTGATTAAAGCAGCGATGCCAATTATTTGTCTGTTCCAGTTTACCAAATCTGAGAATTTGCTGCTGTTCTCTGTTTTATATCACTGTGGAGACCCTGGGGGGCAGACATGCTGGGTGTCGGGTTTCATCTCCCATTTCCCCCTGCATCCCCTCGGAAGCAACTGCAGGATGCTGATAGGTTGAACGGATGTTTGAGCTGCTCCTCTAGCTGTTTTCTGACTGTGACCCTGACCAGGATAAGTGAATAGAAGATGGTCGAATGGAGGGATGAACGGATGTATGGATGATTTTGCTTCTGAAAGTGTTTGAAGGTTATGTGATTGTACATCCTCTAAGAGCCAGAGCAAACACTCAACACATTTTGTTGAAATTCATCAACATGTTCAACAAGACGTGCCAAGCCCTTGAGACATTTCCAGTGCACCTGTGTGTGCAGTTTGAGAGAAAAAATAAACTAGGTTAACTTGCAACAGATGCTGAGTGGAGGCAACAAAGTGTGCACTAAGACAACTCTCTTTCTCGAAATTGTTCTGCGTGGTGGAAATCAGTGATTAGTGAGCCTAGATTAGCTCCATCCTTGTGAAACGGGGCCACTTGTCTTTGACGTGTCTTTGTGGTGACTTTGTTGTGGTAATAAAAGAATTGTTTATTCACTAATTATCTACATCTCATATGGTGTCACAGCATGACAGCTAATCATGTGCGCTCTCTGTGATGTACACAGGTACTGGCAGGTATGTGGTGTTTGTGTATGTATGTGTGAGAATCACAGAGAGTTGGGTGGTAGACTGTGGATCGTCTATGTCAGATCTGTGTATTCAAGATTTGCCTTTTTTTTACTTGATAGAGTGAATGAGAGTGTGAACAGTAAGGGGTCAAACTGAAGCATTGCTGCTTATGGTATTTGTGCCCTAACCACTTATATTGTGTGCTAGAGTACTGCAGGGATGAGTCCTAAAACCCCAAAAACATGTAAGTATCTCAGACTTTCTTTTTGTCACAGAGCTTATGTTCTGCAATAATTCCAAAGTCAGTGTAAAAAATCCCATTGGCTTCTTGTCAAGTAAACCAGGGATATGCTAACATCTGGTAAGGTCGACAAAAATACACCATGCCTGCAGCGCTGTGTTACATCTATTATCTTACTTATCTCATGCTTATCAACCCTCTCTTCTCACGTTCATGCAGCTTGATAAAATGTGTGAATGTCCTGATAATCTGCTTCGAAACGGAGCACAAGGTTTGGTTTGGTGTGGTGTGGTGTGGTTTGGTTTGGTTTGGTTTGGTTTGGTTTGGTTTAGTTTGGTTTGGTCTGGTCTGGTCTGGTTTGGTTCAGTTTAGTTTGGTTTGGTTTGGTTTGGTTTGGTGTGGTGTGGTGTGGTTTGGTTTGGTTCGGTTTAGTTTGGTTTGGTTTGGTCTGGTCTGGTTTGGTTTGGTTTAGTTTGGTTTAGTTTGGTTTGGTTTGGTGTGGTGTGGTTTGGTTTGGTTTAGTTTGGTTTGGTTTGGTGTGGTTTGGTTTGGTTTGGTCAACTTATTGGTTGCCAAGGCCAAAAGCACTCCAACGAAGTGATAATGAGAGTGGAATTCTAGGGTGTGGATATTGCCTTATATTTTCCAATTATTTACAGAATTGTTCTTTTATTTTGGTGGGCTCTGATACATAAAATGTCTGATTAATTCACAAATGCAAAGCTACACTGCTCTCCATTGGCTG
>OMNW01014412.1:26334-51497 GCA_900303245.1 Selene dorsalis
GAAGGACAGACAAAGAGAGTGCCCCCAGCACCTTTATTTAATATAATAGTCCAGAGTGTGGCAGCCAAATGTGACAGCCAAAAGCCAAATTTAGCTTTCCAAATATTTTCATCTGTCAGTGTTTTCAAATATACAAGACATGGTTTAGTTTTGATGAAATCTGATCACACTGTAAGTCAAGGACAACTTTGCCTCTAAATCTGTTATGTATCCAAGGCATAAACAGACACTGCTGTTTGATGATAACAGTGTATCCAATCCAAGCCCTTTGGATTCATGGTGAAAAACGTAAAAGGGATGTGATCTTTCATGAGGAGTTATCAGGATGTAGCTCAGAAAACTATTGTTCTGTCCCAGCGAATCTCTCACATGTGGCAAGCTGCTTTCTTTACTTGAAATTCTTCCTCTCTCAACATCAGTGAGAACAGATAGTTTCTTGAACTACGCACGTCTATCTCTGTAAAACCCCCTCCCCAGTCTATATTTCTACTTTCCGGATTCTTCACAAGCATCAAATGAAAAATGTTGACATGACAATGGTGGATACAGACCCGCGGCATACGAACGCGGCGCATATAGCCCCGTGTCTTACAAGCTACAGAATGCTATTTGATGAAATAGAGAGAAATCATTTCATTCCACTTGCTTTACTGTGAAAATGATTTCAAAAGAACAATGGGTGCAGAAACAGCTTCATAGACACTGGAGGAATGCAGCAGTGGTGACACACTATGACAAATTGTTTGTATTGTCGGAGTTTGTGCTGTGTAAAATTGTTTCCATGGTGCATACCACATAAATTCAATGACTTCTACCATTATTTATAACATACCTACAGGTAGTAGGTAGAGCACAGCAACAAGTTCAACTTTGTGGATGTGAGGACAACCAAAGGTGAGAAACAGAGACAGTATATTAGAGCTGAAGAGTTAAATGATACATTATATAAAATGGAAAAGAACATGGGTGTGCAGCCAGATGAGAAAAAGGTGAAGCAAAGACAAGGTTTTCCTCCCACACTGATACGTGTGCATGTGTAAGTGTGTGTGCTGCATGTGTAAGTGAGGTTGTGTGGGTGTGTGTTCACAGGATTGTTCTCGCTCCCAGTGTGAGAGTGATCCGAATCCAGGGCTTGTGCTAAAATTTGCCAGGCTGCAGGCCAAGCATTGTCTTTCACACCAGACACAATCAAACACACACACACACCTCATAGGAACCTTCCATTGTTTTGTCAGACGCACTCTAGTCTGACCGAAAGTGACCAAGTGTGACCGAAAGAACTTAGTGCAGCGTGTGTATGTGAGTGAACAAACACCTGTCCGCTGGTCCTGTTGCCTTGGAGTATAACACGTTACAGCCACATGTTTGTGTGTGTGTTCATTCATAGGTCTGGACTGTATGTGCATGAGCCGTCAGGTAGAAACGTCAGCACAGATGCAGCTTGTTCAGAAGTGAGTGGGCTTCTTCTCCTGGATTGTTGCTGACTCTGGCTTTGAACAGACATCTAGGCACACACATACAAATACAGCCACGCACACACACACACACACACACACACACACAGACAGATCCAAAAATGTTTTTGTGTATGTTTTCACAGCAAAAATTGGCTGCTGAGAACATATAGAACGTCAGCAGCACAGTTGGCTGCCATTGTCAGCGCCGACAAACTCTGCAGGCTTTCATTCTTGGCTCAGAGAACTTGGAAATGATCATTTTGTCACTTGCGTAACTTTTGTAACACTGAAGTTGAAACTAAACTGTGACTTTTGAAGTATCTCTTTGAGATATTTGCTAGTTTTTGAAAAAAAACTTCTTAAAGCACTTGACTCATCCCCACTTGGAAGATGAACAAGGTTGTTGCTTTTTATAACAAAGCTCTTTTTGATGTCCAGTTAAGTTGAAACCTTGAGGTGGACACAGACTGCTGTATGTACATCACACACTGAATGAGTGCAAAAAAACGTCATTCATATTTTCCTGCTTTTACTTGGCACCACACTGAAAATTTTAAATCTGAATCCCCTGTTTACAAAATTTGAAGGTGTCCTTTGGTAACTCCCACTGGCAGAAATAATTCCACCACTAACAGTGAACCAGCAGTGGATTCCCAACCCGCCATGTTCTTCTTCTTTGTTATTACAAAACGATTCAGGTTCAAAAAGATCATCATGATAACAAAAATCTTCTGCAGCAAATTTTATGACAATGCATTCAATAGTTGTGATGTTTCAGTCTAGACCGCATTGACCTATCCACAAACTGACCAACCTGCATCATCATCCCTAGAGTCACAGTGGATACAATTACTACTTTGATTTTAACTGTAACTTTGCGCTACCACACCAAAATCTTAGGGTGTATTCAGACATGTGGCTCGTTTGCTCTGATCCAATTCAGGGATTAAAACGATACAACTGTTGTCTTTTTCTTTTGGGTCACAGTCCCAAACAGCCCAAAGTTGTAAACAAATGCCTTGCACAAACCAACTGTTCTCTCATTGGTCAGAAATCTCACCCAGAAAGAGGAGGAGCTTACCCAGGAAAAACAAAAACCAAAGAATAGAGGTCTCAACAGGCCTGAAAATTAAAACCCAACCCAGCCTGACCTGTGGTTGAAGCACGAACCTGACCCAATCCGATCGGAGTTATTTGTATATAAGATGTATATATCATTTGAGTAAGGAAAAAAGAAAAGGAAGCCCAGGGCCCAACCTGACCCAAGCTGATTACGTTCTCACTGCAAAGGAACCGCTCCAGGGCTCCCTAACCCTAAGCAAACCAAGACCACTCTTTCTTGTCAATCTGGGACCACTTGTTTTATCCCTCATCCGAGCGGGATTGCTGTGTTTACATATGCCCAAACGGACCGCTCCCTGTTTCGGAGCAACTGCTCCGAACGAGCCGGGTCACCCTTAAAATCTTAAAATCCTCCGGCTCCATCGTTCCTCTGTTAAGTATTTTGAGATCACTACTGACCCAAATCTTAACATCTATTTTGCATGTTGTGCTGCTTATGCCTGTCACGGTGATGTGTTAATGTTTGCTTGAGGATCCACAAAAGAAAGAAGTAGCTTCAACTGTTGGTTTAAGCCACAGAACAGATTAGCAGTGTGGCTCCGTCACAGCATGCTGGGCAGATTAACTACTTTCTCACTTCTTCCCTTTGCACATCCTCTTTGTACTGATCATGTTTTGTGGGACAAATGAAGATTTCTTTCCATAAATGTATAAATCTTATTATTTACATGTCCTCCTGTCTTTACATGAAATTACCATGACGGTAGAGATGAAATTACATCACAGCCCTGAAAATGTGACTGATTTTCATGGAATTGTATTTGACTTGGATGGAATTATCCTCGGGAGAGAAGATGTGCATAGCCGCTGTTAATCACGTTTAATGTAGAGATGCATTTCCACAGCAGGGTCCAAAGAGCTGGGGCCACTAGTCAAGGTACATCTATGTACATCTGTATTTCTTATTGCATGACTTAAAGACAACCTGCAGTGGAGTCATGATCTCCTCAAGTTTGCACCAAACCTGATGATCCATGTTATCTAAGCATCATTTGACAATGCAGTTGAAGTTAGCTGACTTAAGGGCAAGTTCATGACAATCAGGACTTCTTGCTCTTCTGGTGACTCTTCCAAAGGTTGGAGGTGTTTGCTTTGCTGTCTCTCAGGGAACTATGCTTGATGTATTGATCTTCTTGATGGTGTGGTCACTTTGGGTCTGCCCAATCGTGCTTTGGATTCAACTGATCCAGTTTCTGCAACGTGTTTCAGAGCTCCATGCTGCCCCCTTAGAAAACTTTAGTCTGGCCATGATCTGGCACTGAGAAAGCCCTCTGGACAATTTGACTTTGACAATTACAGTGGTACCTAGTAAGGAATGATGCACTGAAAACCTGCGCTGCTTCATTTACAACCAGTGAATTATGGATTTAAATTGAGTTACTTGAAATAGGTTCTGATAAGTAGCTCAGAAGAAACTGACAGAAATCTGACTGTCAACCCAACACACAATTTGGTGAATCTTACCTTTTTCATTTCACAGCCTATTGTATTTTAAATTTAAAAGTCCTCAAACCTCAACATTATTTTCAGATGTGTGGGAAAACATCATCAACTTTCAAAGTTTTGAAAGAAAATGTTCAATGGTTCAAAGTCAGAGACATACCTGTTGAAATACCTTTATCAGATTGTGTGAATCACCCACGAACACACACACACTACACACACACTACAAGCATGCGAACCACAGGCACACAAACAGCACACACCAACATTTAAACCTTTGAAGGATTGCGATCCCTCCTCTAACAAATTAACATTGAGTGTGAATCTGGCAGTAGACAAATCATTCTGTCTATGTGTGTGTGTATGTGTGTGTGTGCGGGCATTAGTGCTTTCATGCTCCTGTGTGTGTGTGTGTGTGTGTGTGTGTAAGAGTGTATGTGTGTGTGATCCTTGCCAGAATACTGTGAAACAAAGACGTATTGTCTCCCCCGTAAATTCATATGCAGCCAATTTATCAAAGAGATGTGTATGCGTGTCTGTGTGTTAGGGACAGGTTGGTAGAATATGTTAAACTGCAGATGAATTAGGTAACCTCCACATGCACCAATTTGCCTCCATAAGTGAAACAGAGGAGGGATACAAATTGGCTGTGTGCACTGTGACCACATGTTTCATTGACTTCACTGTGCGCTGGTACAATTCAACAGGAGTTGTCTTGTTCGATTTAGTTTGAATGAAGAAATGTCAACATAAAGAACTATATAGAAGAACAGACTGCCAGTGTTTAAATCATGTGTCAAAGGTTATTATTAAAATAATGCGTTACATTTTAAAATCAAGTAACACCGTAAGAAAAAAAGTATCTGATTATATTGTGTATAAATATTCACAGTTTGTTTCTCTTAATTAGCATAAAGCTAACTGTTGCTATGTTTTTGTAGAGTAAAAGTGATAGCTACAATTCTGTGCACTCTGACTTCACAGATGTGTTTGGTAATTCCTAGCAGTCAGTGTATTGACTTTGCAGATGTAAGCGACAGCCAGTTATCAATATCTATCACGAACTTGTGGAGTGTGTGATTTGTGTGTTAGTCATTTAGTAACTTTGTACTTGCTTCTGTCATTGCTTTCACTTAATTCCACCTCTAATACTAGCTAGCATCTTTGTTTTATTCATTTCTTCCATTGTTCTTATTGTTTCTTATTTGTTTAATTGTTACCACTTAAGAATTTTTCTTGTTAAGCCGCCATGTAACAGCAGCCTGTAGCAGTGTAAGTGCTGAGCTCTGTCATCCACTGTCAGCCAACATGACACCAAACACTCTGTTGTACTCCCAGTGCTGACTGTATACTGTAGACTGTATGCCAGAGAGCTTTAATTCCTCCTCAGTAATGGATCTGTAGAGGTGGAGAAGACTATAAGTGTACTTCACACTGATAACAGAGATGGATACTCGCACATACACACACACTGTCCTCTTTAGATTAGACTGGTGTAAACAGCTTCCATTTTTAACTCTGCGTCTGCCAGTCTGTCTTTGACTCTCCAGACATACTGATAAGAACTGACGGAAAGATGTTAAACTAAAATGTTGCCTATTTCTGGACTGACAATTAATAGTCATCAACTAACACCCAAGACCGAAATTTCTCACATTGTTCAATTATGGCACTTACCCAGATCTTGCATATCACAGTAATTAGAAAATGGTATTTTCTCATCAGTATGTTGATTTAACATATTTTAATAATGAACATTAAACATGAGCCATGCAGGATTTGTCAGGTGTTGTTTGGAAACACACCATTTAAAAGTTTTAGAGGGTGTGAGAGTGAATCAAGAGAGGGATGGGTGTTACCAAGTACAAAGCAAAGAAAATAAGAAATAATCATGTTATTTTCTGATTGTTATATAGTGTTCACTTTCAAAAGCACCTCTGCACGCCCTGGTGGTATGATGCCGGATCAAACAGACACACACCTCTTTGTGTGTTTGCATGATGGACAGAGGAGCAGAGAGAGACACAGAAGGAGCTGTAACCTGCACATTATGTTTTTATAGCAGCCTGTTCCCTCAGGCTGCATGCTGTTACTGTAAACGTGTTGGTCCAACCCTGTGAAGCCAATGACTTCTGATGAAATGTAGCCTGTTGTCTTATATATCCTGCATTGAGACAAGCTATGAATAATGTTTGGCTCTCACACAGAGTCTCATATATGTTTGTACACTGGCTGGGGGCTACACACTCAGAGACCATTGGTTTATAACCCAGATGAATCCTGAGAATGGCAAAATAAGAGGAAAATACAGGCAGAGGGTCTCAGCATCACACATTTCTAGTGAGAGGGATTACTTTTGTATGAGTCTATATATTGTTCTTAGGAAATCCTCCAAAGTTTACAAGTAGACAAACAAGTCCTACAACCTAAACAACCAAAAAGTTGTGTTTTCTCCCATAGGCTGTTGTTTCACTCTATCATACGACTTATATGGATGTTTTCTGTATTACTTCACTCACCAATGATGGTCATGGCTTCATTAGGCAAAAAAAAAAAAACTACTTCATTAGGTTATGGCAGTAAATGTCCTCATGTACTATGTACATACTGAGCTGCTGAACAAAATGACCTGTGCTCAATCTTTACTAGAGGGCAGTGTCAAGTGGACCTGTGTGAGTGTTCAGAGCAACTTCCCTAAGAAAGAGCTGTATGCTTAAAAAGCAAACTATACTTAAATGTAAGATGATGGCCCATTCACAAAATGCCCTCAAGATGATGCAGTTCTCCTCAGATCTACAGAGCACTTTAGCCCCTTTAAGATGATTGTTTTGGTTTGTGGTTGAGTCTAGCTGCTGTGATGAAGCTGTACCCAGGTCATTAAAAGACCAGCAACAAAGAGCAGCTAGCTGGTTGAAACAGTAGAGCATCAAGAGTAATGAGAGTAGGGCATGAGTAAAAATGCAATCTTATGCTAAAACATGCCATGAAGGTATGCTACGACTTTTAATAATACCTCTCCTAAAAAGAAGGTGAATCCATCAGACAGGGTACAACAGCATGCAGACTATGATCTCGTTGGACACAGTGCTGAGAGCAGGTCTGCACCGTTTTAAAGGTAAAATGCTGCCATGTTGCCACTCATTGAAATGCTTTTTCAGCCCTTTGGCTGTGATTTCTTCTCCTTCACTTGCTGCTACGCACCACCTCCCTTATCATCTCTGTCTGTTGGCCTCTTAACTCCAACAATATGTGGCCACAATCTGCTTCCAGTTTGACAGTCTCAATTTGCCTCAGGGATACACAAGCTTAACTGATGTAGTAGGTGGTGAGACTGCCCTTTTGAATGTTTCCCTTAGTAATGACATTTCATATCAAAATAAATCCTGTGTTGAATTATGGGTCCCGGGAGTGATTGTGAGGCAAGGAGAGATGCATGAATGTAGCCGTGTGAGCTTTAACTGGTGCTAACAGGTGATTCCTCCCTCAGCAGTGGCTGATGGGAGTTCATGACTCACTCTGAGGCTTTGCATAAATTGACATTTTTGATCTGTGTTGCTTGTGTCCCACAGGCCTAAAATGAAAGTCTATATTTCTGACTAATCTTTTCTCTGCCTTATGAATGAAGTTAAAATAAAACTTGTGGTGGCTTCTCTTTTGACATGAACTTGGTATAAACTTGAATGCTGAGGTTTCACATGGGCCATACGTCTCACTTCAAACACCTATGCTCTGTCTGTGTCCCCTGTTGTCTCTGCTTTGTTACTACTACCTACATACCCATATTAAAATGAATTTCAAGATATTTCCCACAGTAAACTCTTTAGTCTCACTTTGCAAAACCGAACAGGAAGATGCAACACACTCTCATCTTATGGTGAATGAGAGATTTAACAAGTAATGCTAGTTATCTAATGCAGGGAGCGTTGTCTACATGTATCCATAGTTCACTCCCACTGTGAAGGGGTGGTGCTTATGGGAGGTTCCAGCTAAATTTAGCCATTAAAGTTAAATAAAACGCAATTTGATGCAACCCAGTGCCATGGAAAAGAGGGTGAAACGAGACTCTCTCCAACAACAGAGGAATCTGAATCTTTACATGACATGTTTTACTTAACCTCATTATGCTTTTATCAACATAAACTTCCTCCCTCAGCCAAATGAGAAAACATTTTGTGTACTGAAACTGAAAATATTATCGATGGTAAAACTATCAAGTCACTTTAAGTGAAGATCTCAGTATCTGAGAGATTCATTCTACTAGGATGTGACGACTTGTGTGCCACACTGCTGTGCTAACTTCCTGCCTACTGAACTAATAAAAAAGGTATTATGGAAATACTGAAGTTTACTATTTTCTAAAGCCATTAAAAACAACAAGGAGGGGGGGTCTCCCTCGAGCAGAACAGGCCAGATAATACCCAATATATCAATGTTCTCTCTCTGCTTTCCTCTGTCTCAATTTTTCTGTTCCAGGTCTCACTTCATCTCTCTCTCCGTCTTTATCTCTCCCCCTCTCAGACACCTGAGGGAGGGACAAATGTGACCTTAATATTTTCATCTCTTTTCTCTGCCCAAGATTTATATGCCAAAATAACACCTCGCTGGGTGTCAAAATGACCTTAGGTTTTGCAGGGAATGTGTGTTTAAGTGGTATATAGTGTGTGTGAATGTGTGCACAGTGTGGCACCACAGGAACACCTACCACCCAGGGCTCCTTTACTGCCTGCCTTTCCCTTTCTTTCCATTTGTTTCCCTCCATCACTGTCCTCACACCCTTTCACCCCCTTCCTGCCACTCTCCTCCCATCCCTCCCCAGATTTCCATCCATTCTTTTACTCTCCCAATCTTTCTTTCTTTCTTTCTCCCGCTCTCTGCTGGTGTAATATTTTTTGGTTCTCTCTGTTACCAGTAGGAGGTTAAACTCAGTTCACAGTGTTTTTTGTGATGTCTGCCTTGTACTCCCCCCTCATAGCTGGAGGCTGCATTTCAAAACGCTGCCATGCTTTAGTGCCTGTGTGTGAGCGCAAGAATACAAATATCATGCTCATAAGTGTGTGTTAGTTTGTGAGTTTGGATTAACGCTATGTTTTTCTTATTCCACTGGCAAGAATGAAATCTAGAGATTTTTTTCCCTCAGACCATGAAAAATAGTAGGGTAGGTCAAATAACTAGTCAATTCAGCTAATACTTTCCATTGTGTGTATCGTTACTCTGTGTTCAGCTGCATGCTATTGCAATGTTTAACTATTGTTGGTCCATGTTCACTTGAGGCAAAGATGGAAATATGGATGACACAAAAACAAACACTGAACCTCAGTTTACATTTTGGTTGGAAAGCACATCACTTTTGCTATGTTTAAATGTCTGATGGTCCCAGAATTCTTTCAGTAACTAGAAATTAGACTTTTTGGAAACAATGACACCAGCCCCTCCTGACTGGGTTTTTTTTATCAGACAAACAAATGCTAAAGTAAATTATTATTAATAATAATTAAGGTAACAGGTTTGAAATGTTAATTTGAGAGTGGTTTGAAGTGACATTGAGTCCTATCTTGTGTAATATCTTACAGTAACAGTTTTTCACATATGATATATGGACATGACAGTAGAGTAAATAGTAGATACGGGTGTTCTGTATCAGTATAATTTAATGTCATGTAATTACAATATTTTCCAAATTTGTATCCATGCCAGGTGTTCTACAGAATTTTATATCAATTATATTATAAGATTTTTCTACAGTGGCCTTTGAACTTCTGCCGTTTCTGCCTTCTTTTTCACGTTACTAGTTTTTATATTCCTCTCAGTTCCTCTGCTCGCACTCAAATATTCTGTGGTAAATGTTAGAGTTCTTATTGCGGCATGTAGGTGTTCCATATGTCTGATATATGTGAGGCTGAGTGCTTCCAGATATTGGATATGAATCTGTTGTGGTTTATGACCAGAAGAACTGACAGGACACGGTATAAAAAGAGAGTTGCACTGCTCTTCGGGAGAATCTCTTCCACCATATTTTTGTACTTATCAACTACAGTGACTTTTGTTTTTAACTGATGATGTTCATGCAAAGTCCATGACAGATCTCATGTCCTCAGTCTCATGTTTCTACCTCCCTGTGTGTGTGTGTGTGTTTGTGTGTGCGTGTGTGTGTGCATCATCTCTTCAACACAGAACAAGATTACTCTTTTAATGAGTTCTTGTACCTGTGTGGCGACTCTGACACACGGCTTACTGTATTTCCTTCAGATGTCTGAACTTTCTTCAAACTGCGTAGATGGTTTCAATGTCCACGCCGTCTTTTGATGCCACAGTTTGACATTTCATTTTAGAGCGACAAGAAATCTTGATGCGCTCTGCTACCTCTGTCGTTTGAAAATGAAATCATAAAGGTAAAAAAAAAAAAAAGCTTTAGCATTGTTCCTCCTCTTTCTGACAAAAGTGTGCATTGATTTTATTGTAACAGACTGTGCCGCTTAGAATGAAATTGAATTTCTGTGAGAAAAGTGCAAATCCAGGCATGTACTAAAGAATACTTTACTTCAAGTCTAAACATCTCTTTAATGGAAGAGTAGTTCTCCAGATCCCTGCCACAACATGTGTTGTAGCCACAGCAGGTATCTTGCATTAAAGGAGCTGCATCTACTGCAGTGGCTTTAAAATCAGGCCATGGTTTGCGTGAGTGGAACGCTACCTTCTTTCACAGAAATCATGTTTGTTCCTACTTATTTGCTCCAGAAAGAAAAAATGTGTCGTAGTTGGAATTACATTTTCATTAACCTTTTAATTATAGATTTGCTAGAACAAAGTTTTTTCTTTTTTTTCCCCCCTGTTTCATATTTGCTGTTGTTTGAGGTCTGACGTGTGGATAATGGAAGGGAAAGCTCATTTTCTGGGTTAATTCCTAAAAAAGTCAATTTATTGATTAGTTTAATGAGAAAAAAACAGTTTTTTACACCTTAAACTAAGGCTAGGTGATATGAGAAAAAATGATTTTTTTTTCATATCAGTCAATATCGATATATATTTCATGATATAACTCAAATCACAATTTTTGTCAAGCTCAAATGTTTTCCTACTTCCCTTATACTTACAAGGGAGATTTGAAGATATCAGAAGGTTATTTCTCATTTAAATATTTATTTTCTGTCAAAAATGTAATATGACAGATGTCACAACGAAGATTTTTCAACAGTTTCGGATAAATAAAACAGGTAAAACAATATAATAGTGTACATATAGACATATATAGATGCACAAGAAACCCCCGTTAGTGCAGCACTGTCTCTCCATGCTGTCAGTGCTGTCAGACAGTTGAACTTAACGCATGATTGGGGTGCGTTTGTGTCAGTGTGAACACAGCAGTCGCTCTGGGGTGAGCAGCAGAGCAGCCGCACCGTGACCGCAGTCCGTTTGTTGTGTGAACGCCGCCGGACCTCGATCCGCTCCAGCTGCCTGGTGTCTCTATTCTGAAAGTTTAGCGTCACTTGTCAGAGTTTCATCAATCGGATCACGTAAATGCCCAGCCCTGCCTTAAACCAAACCAAAGTGCTTTTGCTGCCAAAATTCTATATGCAGAATTCATGTTCATGTAAACAGTGTCAAATTCCTGCACTTTACATATGCAACACTCTGATTCACCCACATCCACCAGTTGTCTATGACCTCCACATGGAAGAAAAGCTTTAGTCTGACTTTGCTCATTTCCTTTTCAGATAACAAACGTCATACTATATTCAGATTAACATTTGAATCCATATTTGCACATCATGACAATTGTGTAATATTGTCTGCCATCACTTCCACTGAAATGTTTTAGAGGCCAGTATGAAAAGAAGGAAGAACAACGGTGATGAAACCTTGCTTCAGTGCATTTACTGCCTCCATGAACTGGAAGCTACTTTGTGTGCAACATTTCACTCGTTACCTGGCACTTCATTCAGCAGTCTGATTCTTGCTTAGAGACACCATGATGTTCTACATGAAAAAATTTTAGGGCTGCCTTCAGGCTCACACATTTGAAGAAGATTCTAGTTTTGGTATTACAGTACATTAAGAGGGAATAAAAAAAAAGGTGGTGTTCACATGATGACTGCTTTGGTCCTGCGAAATGTTTCTCTTGTTTGCAGGAAAAAAAATATGTCATTGAAATATATTGTAGAACACAGACACATGTGAGTGTATATAATAAGCACATTTTTCTCCATGCCCTAATATATGCACATACAACACACACACACAGAAACACACAACTTCTCTCAAAAAGAAGTAGCAACCCAGGACATTATAATTGAGGGGCTCATGGAAGAAAGATACCACATAGGTGTGCCGTACAACACTTTTACATCCTTTCATTCCCATTTCTCTTTTTCTTCAGTCATATAATCTTCTTGAAAGCTGTTATTTTTCTTGGTCTGCACTTCGCAAAAAATTTACTCATCTTACATCTTCTGTCTGTATGGAACAGCTATACAAATAAAGTCACTTTTAATAGTGTTTGTGGTTTCATTATCAGTAGATTCACTGTCTTTCTTTCTTGTCTTCAAATTGTTGCAAAAGTACAACCCAGTCTAATGATAATACTCTGCATCACCATTCACTTTGATGCTACATGTTCTTTCTGACATTGTTTTGTATAAAGATGTGCAGGTGGAGATCTTATTGGGTTATCTCCTCATGTTGTGGAGTGGGCTGAATCAGTTTGTTCATGTCATGTTCTACTGGTTTCACCTTTTTTGTGATTTCTTTAACGGCTGCTGTCATTTTTTGTGTTCCCCCTTTATTTGGAAAAGTATCGAAAAGTATTGAAATACATATTGGTACCAGGACGACACTAATATGTGGCTAGAACAGTATGGCATTAGCATGTCTAAGTGCCGCCCTGAACCGAGCCATTATGAAGTAAAGCGTTACAGTCTATTAATTCAGCTCACTCACCAAACAGTGTCAATTTGTTATTGGTGTCAAATCAATGAAAATGAGTTAACCACTAGTGTTTTTAATGTCTGAATTAAAGAAAGGTAATTACTTAACCCAGGGGAACGCTGTGTCTCTGTCTTTGATCAGTTCCTTTGTTGTGCTTCCCTCTGTAGCTCTTTGTCTCTTTACAGTTGCCCTTTGTGTGTTTGATATCTGCATGCTGAGCAGTATCTAAACCAACTCCCAATTATGTGCACGTGTGTGTTTTTACAGCCTTCTGAACACCTATAGAGATTTGCTGACCATTCCTCTGTGTTGCCACGGTAGCCTAATTAATCAGATTAATTGAATGCTGTTGATCAATAGCCAGCGGGGGTGTGGACAGTGGTTCGTTAATATGTTTCTCATCAAGCTGGAGTTACAGAGAGGATTTCTATTTGTGTGTGGGTGTGTGTGCTTAAATGTAGGCCATTAAGGGCTGTATTAAGAGGGGAATGGAAAATACTTTCGATAAAATAATAATTTAACAGCGTGGTAATGAATCATCAGGGAAAATGTCAGGTCTGCCTTCCTCTCTTGTAAGATAAAACATGAGAGGACAAACAGATATATCTTTCTTTGACCAGTATTTCTCATCAGTGGACATGTTTTAAGTGTGTTTTGCCCAGTTAGCACTTAAAAGGCGATGTATAGTCAGAATGACTGGAGGTAAAACAAGTTGCTAATTGTCATACAGAGGGTGTTGTAATTTTTCTCCTCATCGCTGTCTTTCTGGGAGGTGATATTTCCTCTTTCAACTTTTGGCAGAAAGACAAGACGCTGGAGCCATAAGTCATAAGTTTAACTCCGTGCTTAGTAAAATCTCCATGTTCGGAGCCACAGTCCGAACTCTGAAAAAAAAAAAACTAATGGATTACCTTTTAGAGAAATGTTGTCAATACTCTAATGTTTTAATGTACAGAAATTCATAGCAGTTTTGATGCTGTTAGCCTCTCCAGGATCACAAGTAGTGGAAACAGAGCAATTCTTAGTAATGCTTTGATGAACACAGT
Organism: Selene dorsalis; assembly: GCA_900303245.1. Taxonomy (NCBI): domain Eukaryota; kingdom Metazoa; phylum Chordata; class Actinopteri; order Carangiformes; family Carangidae; genus Selene; species Selene dorsalis. The sequence goes on from OMNW01014412.1 coordinate 40,325, forward strand.
GAGCTTTGATATTTCCCTCCAGAATTGGTGGAGACCAAAGCAGAAGTAAAAGGGGAGCAAATGTTACTTGCATTTGAAATGATTCTGGCCAAGGGTGAAAACAACAAAGAATTGGCTAGATACTTTTTCATTTTGTAGAGAAGGTTTTTATCCTGGTGTAAATGTTTGATTTCGGCATAGCCATAGTCAAGCAAATCAGTATTATCTCTACTGCAGACTATCTTCACGTCTCGGATGGATTCAAAAAGCTCTACTCACTTCAAGATAATAGTGGTGCCAACAGCACTGCCTTTAATAGAGCCACACAATGCGCAGTAGCTCACACAAAATATAACATCAAATATAATACAAGAGATGTTATAATACTGCTTTCCTGCTATTTTGCTGTTGAAAAGCTGCTTGAGTTTTATCTCTGGGTTTGATCTGTATTTTTAGCAGCTGAGGACTCCAGGAGGAGTGAATGGAGTCTCATTTAATGTCAGTTACTGCAAAGACGGGTCACAATCTGATACTAGAAAATAGTTGGAGGGGAGTTTGGATTTAAAATAATGGGGGGTAGACTATGACCTTTTAAGTAAACACACAGAGACAAACACACACAAACTCACAAATACACTTTGTCTCCAGTATGGCAGGTGCCTGTGGCCAGGTCATAGAAACATTCAGAACCACCGGCCTGTAAACAAACACACACTCTCTCTCTCACACACACACACACACAGGCACAGGCACTAAAACACGTGAATCTTTTGCAGAACAGCACCTAATAGAAAATCTGGCTACATCAACTTGCCACACCATTTTGATTATGTGTGTTAGGGAACACATTTGCACATGATCAATATGTGAGATATCTGAATGACTTTCTTGGGCTCACGGATTTCAAAAAGCAGATGAATGGAGAGAGAGGGCAACCTGTATTGTTCAAGGCAATACACAACATTCTGGTCAGTTTGTGCTGCATTCTTTTCTGTCATTACATGTCATTTAGTCCCTCTGGGGTACAGGTTATGTAAATTATGTACAAATGTAGCTACTATTTGAACAGAACTGAAAAATTAACAATAATAAAAAAGGTTTTCCATACTGTAAAACAGAGTCAGAGATTAGCCATAGAAAATCAAACCTCTGTAAGTTTCAGTTACTTTGCTTTAATTGACTTGGTAGATGCTGCTATGTGACTTTCATGTTGCAATGATGATGTTGAAACATTATATTATGAATCCTTTGTGCAAAATTACAAAAAGTTAGTACCAGCGTGGAAAGAAACATCCACATTTGTTTGTATGTACAGACTGACAGAAAAACCACAGATGCAATAGATGCACGTAACCTTCTACCCTCCACAAATATACACACTGCACTATTCTCTTAAAGGATAAGAGCTCCTTGAAAACTCAATTAGACTGGGGGGCAAAACCCACAAAAAATACCACTCTCACACACTGATGTTCATGGTGGAATTGACACACACACACACACACACACACAAGCCAGTGTTTTAGCTTCCTAACCTGCAGCAATTTCCAGTGTTAAATGGACTCTGAGGTTCTAGACGAAAAAGCTTGTACTGAGGCATGTACCTAATTACACACTGTGTGTGTGTGTGTGTGTGTGTGTGTGTTGTGTTAAGAGGGTAGTGTTGTGTACCATTAAAAGCACACACACAAACATGTGCTACACACACAGACACAAGGGGTGTGTATTGGCAAGGACCTCACGGTACAATACATATCACCATACTTGAGTCACAATATGATACAATATTGCGATATCCAAATATTGTGATATACTGTGATATATTGCAATATACTGTAATATATTGCGATATTCAACATAGTTCAGTGAAAAATTAACAATGCATTATGCATCTTAAAATCTGAGTTGTATATATGTACATTAGATAATAGTGATAATTCATCACCAAATGAAGCAGTGAGCAGTGAGTGGAAACTACCATGGCGTCCCACGCCACAAATACACCAGGTCCCATTAGCTTATCAGCTAGTGGACTCTGTCAGTTCATGAAGCATTTGCTCCTCCAGTTGGATTGCAGGGCTTGCAGTGATCTGGTTCTACCGACCAGGTTTCCTTGACAACATAAGCACAGCAGCTCCCCGCACTACGTTGAGAAGCTCTCTGCAGTCTGAAGTAGGAGTGGGCGATAAAGCAAAAGTATCATATCACGATTTTTAAACAACAGAATCACGATCACGATTATATCATGATCAGTTCAAGCTCAACAATCACACTGGGCAGCAGCCTACCAGCAGAGCACACTTCAGGAAGAAGCATCAACTTAAAAAACAGAAAATTTGCAGCTGTGCATTGTCAGGTATTCAATTCATTCTAGTAGCTTGGTCTCAAAACCCTTAGTCTCAATCCCTCTCCCTCTCAATCCCTCTCAATCCCAAAGTTCTTCATGTGCTTCAGACAAACATGAAGGCATTAAAGTCTCTCAAACAGATCTGAAGGGCTGCTCTTGTGTTTTTTGCCCCATGTCTCTGTCCATCCAGACTTTAGGACATGTTAGTGGTTCTGTGCCTTCCCCCCATTCACTCCTCATGTTCCTGTAAGGATGATTACATCCAAAATATGTCCTCAGAAACAACCATGGCTCTCCGTCGAGACGTGAAGTTGAATAAAGTGTCACATCAAATTACATTGCTGGAGGAAAACAAAAACGGCTGCCATCCTTGAAGAGATGATGGAGTGGGGTTCATATCCCATCTTCTGTTACGTCCAAGGCAAATGCAGGAGGTACCACATGATATGGAAGCTAAATCCTGTTGATTACCTCATCAGAGGTCACTCCACAGCTTTTTAATAACGTTTAGATACGTTCTCACTTCCTGTCCATCCTAACCTTGAAGACTTAACCATGTCTCCATGCAGATGTTTTCCAAACACATTCAACCAGAAGAAAAAATACTGAGGCCGAGAAACGAGATAAGGAGAGTATCCCCAGAATGATCACTCCGAATTGAAGTCATCTGAGCTCATCAGTGTGAGACATACTGGAGAAAGACTGACACTTTAGTTTACACATATAATACACTAGTATTCTTTCAAAGATTCCTGTCAGTGTGCAGCAGCACCTCCTCAAAAGCAAATGTACCATATGGCACATGGCAGGCACACACACTGAGCAGAGGATGGAACACAGAGCATAAACACACACACACACACACACACACACACACACACACACTCCAGACTTGTTGCCAGCTGCTAATATTATTCACGCACCACTGACACATACTGACTGAGGTTACATGATTGACCACAGATTTGATCTGTCCAGAGGTATTAGTCCTCATTATTTTAATACTGTAAGTTTTGATTATAATGTGAAGAGCAAACTAGTGCATTCACAATGCATTTGCTGATTTGATGATTGGCACCTATCAGGCGCACTTACGAAGGTTTGTAACTGTCTTTGAAAACCTGACAGCAGTAGGTGCAGTTAAAAACAAATTATATGCAGTATTCAGAGTAACGATTACCATCATCACTTGACACCATCAACACCAAACAGACCATCAGACCATGACAGGCCAGCCACACAAGTCTTCAAAGTTTAAGTTGAGAAACAGCTACAGTTTTATCCATAAAGCCCTAAAGTTAAGATTAAACACACCAGAAGTGTACAGCAACATGTCAGTAAACACAGAGTTATGGAAACCCAAACACAATATTTATCAATGAAACAGCGGAGTGCAAGTGGATGACCACACTTGCAGGAAAAAGACACCACACACACGACTTAAACTTACTTTGAATGGAGCTTACTCGTCCCACTCCTCGCTCACCTTGTCTCAGTCCCAGTCTCCGTGCATTTTTCTAACACACGCCACGTTGCTTCACAAGCTAAATGCTCCTTTCCATTTATCTGCATGTTTATTCACGGCTTCAATCTTGTGTTTTCAGTCAGTCATTTCGGTGCTATACCCGCTTTGGAAGCTGAGACTGAATTAAACTGTTCCTGAATGTCTAGTTGTAGTAATTAACAATAAAGGAATGCTTCAACAGGGCTCTACACTAACATTTTTCCCAAGGAGCACATGTGCTCCTAAAGTGAAGTATTTGGGAGTACAAAAAGAAATTCTGGAGCAAAATTAAAAACATTTAAGTAACACATTATTTATTTAACCCTTAAATAATGTTATGGGTTTGACGACTTCTAATGTGACCCAGAATATACAAACATGGAAATATTTCAACTTTTTTATTCAACAGACACTTGTTCTATATTATGACCAAGTCAGTATTTGATCAATTGAACATTAATTGGTCTCTCTTGTAGGCCACTATATATATGATGATATTAAATAATGCTTGGACTGATATTACATTTTTTTTATTCCAACTTTATCACATTAGTATACCAGTATACTGATTTGTTAAACTTACAGGCTTATTACCTAGCATGTATTGATTGTCATGACAAAATAACAAAGCACTGACCAATCAGCCCGATGTAAACATTGATATAAAACTCAGCAACCAGTCACAAAAGCCAGCTTACTGTTCTTCCTGTTTGATGGTCAGGGACAGGTCAGGACAATTTGAGGGCAGAGAGCTTTGAGGTTAAAGTTTATATGAATGAGACTGTGACAGGTCTCTGCTGGACGTCTTGACCACATGTCAGCTCTAGTAGAGGAAAACTCAGCTGTTTTCAGCTCCATTGCGACATTCTCCATACATTTTTGTTTTGTTTTTGTTTTTTCTTTTAAATAAAGCTCCGGTATGACGACCCGGCTAAAATACGGGAGGACGCGCTGTACTGCTGATCCGGTGTATTTATCAGTGCTTGGCCACCGTGCTTGGTGCAGCCACTCTGCTGCTCACCCCAAAGCGACTGCCACTGGGGCTGAAAGTTCATCTGTGCTGACCTGTGCTGAGAGACCACTACGTAAGTGGTCGCACATTATGTTGTTGTTTTGACTTCCCCGTTATTTCCTTCTACTTTTTTTATAGCAGTCAATGTCCAATCAATCAAATGCACGTGTGGTCTCTCATTTCTAGTTATACTACAATGGGACTGTGTGCACATCTGGAGAAAAGCTGTGACTGAGTGTTCTATCTATATGTTTCCGAATATGAGTACAATTGAAAGGTTTTCATTTTCATCATATTAATTATAGATTGACACATTTTGACTACAAAGAGCGGGAAGCTTCTTCTCAGGAGTGTGATCAATACCACTCAAGTCTGGGAATTCATGCAAGTGCTGGCATTTCATTACTTTAGCTCAACAAAGAACTGAAATCCATTCCGCAGCACTTTTAAAGGTCACTAATAACCTCTTTATATTATATTTGTTGAACATGTGTAGAAAGCTCAAATCATCCAGCAAAGTCTCCTGTGTGTCACTGCCCAGTCATTATTGTTTTCTTTGAAGTCAGAAGATCTATTCATTCATCTGAAAAGTTTCTGTGGCCAAAATATTCACTATCAAGGCTTTGCATTATCAAAACCATACTGTGGAAGAAAGCGCCAGAGGGTCAAAGTGACTCAGTTTTGTGTTAATGCTCCATCAGAATAAAACTGTTAAATCAACGTGGCCCAGCCAAAACTGGTATAGTTTAAGAGAAACATGAAATGAAGACATTAAGTGAGTCTGAATGTGTGTGGTGAGTGTGTTTGGGTGTGTGCGTATTTTAAGCCCCCCATTCCGGTCCCTTCTATGGGTCACTAGTTATTAACCCCCAGACAGTCACCTTGACACACTCCGTCTCTCACACACAGAAACTTCAACGCACACACTCGGGAAGTGAATGTTAGACTGACCCATTCATATGCACACATACTCACCTTGCCTAAAAAAAAACGCACACTCCATCTTTATCAGTCCTCTGTGACCTGGCACTCCACATGAATTGGCATGAGGTGTTAATCCTAATATTGGATTATCAGGCAGTCAGAGATTATCCCCTCATTTTAAGATTAGCAGCTTAGTTTAAGATTAGTCCATTTAAAGTGCCACTTAAAGGTTATCATATCACTGGCAACAGAAAATGTTTTGTCTGTGACGCTTCTGTCCCATTCAACGTAAGACAACACACACACGCACGCTGGAGGACTGATTAAGAGCGTAATTGAATTTAATGAGGAGAAATCATCTGGCCACGTGTGTGACAATAGGTTTAAGGTGAAACATGGCTAAACCTGTGTGTGTTGAACAAAGCTGGTGAAGTGAGAGTCAGCAAAACTATGTGTGTGTTTTTATACCCTTTCATCTTCTCCCTCATTCCACTTTACAACAGTTATTTCATATATGTGTCTCCTTTGTCTCCTTTTTCCTGAGCTGTCACTTTTCCCTGTGTGTGTGTGTGTCTCTCTCTCTGGTAGATCGATATAGGTTAATTGCTGTGGAGCATCAGACAGTTGAATGTCTTCTTTTCCCTGGAGTGCCCAATTAAGACTGTCAAACTCACTATCTCAGTGTGTGTGTGTGTGTGTAGGATTATATGGCTGTGTTTGTATGTGTCTGGTTGTTTGGACCACAAGCATCTGTACACTTGTGTTCTGTCACAACAGTCTGCTACAAGCTGCAAAGATCTCTTTCTTCCTCACACACACACACACACACACACGAACGAACGGTACCTCGGTTCATTTAGCTATGGTCTCTGCTATTGCTATATATGGTGCTGTCCTTCATGATTAACCCAACAATTGTAAAGACAAAGACATAAGGAACAAGGGAAGGACAAAAAGGGAGAGGATGGAGGGTTAGGACAAAGAGACTTTGTGAAAGGATAACTCAGAGGACAAAGGAGTTGGAGCCACAGGTATACGTGAAATTGAGATTTGAACTTGTTATGGGATCAGTGTAATCAGTGCATGTCTATTCCTCCACCACTCCCCGACAGAGACACTTAATACTTAAGTTAAATCAGAGAAAAAGTTTTTAAATGTGTGCTGTTCCTGCTACTTTTCTGATATATAACTATAGGCTTTTAGGACATTCGATGAAAATGCTGATATGATTTGTTGTAACTTGATTAATTATTGGTAATGACATTTTAGTTTTGGGGGCATTCCTTAGTAACTAGAAGTAAATTAGATGGAGAAAATCAACAACCGTATGCTTTTGTTTCAGTCAGAATTATTAGTTACTTTTAAACTTATTTCTCTAAGATTAATGAAAAAAATCCAGAAAAGTACAAGGAAAATCATTAATTAGTAAAATAAAGCAGAAGTTTTTCTTACTTGTTCTGATTCTAGCTTTGAATATTTGTGTATGTGTTCTCCTCAGCTCAATGTCAACCACTCCTTCTAACCTTAAAGATTTAGTGCTGTGACGATCAATGACACTTCAGTACCTTGTCGATGCATCAAAGTATGTGACCAAGCAAAAGAACCGTAGCAGTAGAAAGTAGGAAACACCTGAGACCTTTCTAAGCAGCTCAAACACAGACATCCACATGTGTTCATAGGGTTCAAGCATCATGGGATTTCATTGATACTGACGGCCAGTGTTCTGGCATTGTGACATCCATAATCACCTGGTCATTACTTCAACCACACAACAGATAAAAACTCATGCCCCTCAACCCTCATGCATTACAACAGAGATACCTCAAGGTGCCTGACCCTGATCATCTGACCTGCAGCAAAGTCAAGAATGCACCAAGGTGGCTGCCCAAAAGTCAGGGAGGGAGTGGGAGATAAAGACGGAGAGAAGGATGAGTGGAGGTACACACCAGAAGCAGCTGTTCTCAGCCTATTAAAATGTAATTAAGGAGAACCTCATTACAGAGAAAGACAGAGAGAGCGATGAGAAGATCAAGAAATAAACAGTTTTCCACTGTCTACTTTATCACTCATCCAGATAGAAAACCATTAGTTTATTTCAAGTAAACATTTTGAAAGAGAAAAATGAAACGAAATCCTGCTGTCTGGTTCTATGATGCTAATTAGATTTGAGCAGATCGTTTGGCAGAACAGCCATAATGTTCTGAATCCAGTTTGGCACTTGAATGGATTGAAGATAATAATCCTTCTCCCCAGTCAATCAGTCTTTCTCCAAAGTGCAAGATTTCTGTCTCTCTGTCTCATCTGCCAAACAGCACGCTCTGAAATGACAACAGTTTGAAAGCGGTTAATGATATAGAAATGATTAGAAATGGCTTCATTGGATCTGAATGTGTCACTTCAAAGTATGTGTGACTCAGCCCATCAGTGTTGTCTGATGGTGGACTGCAGGGAAGTTTGTGTTTGGAGGGTTGTATTTCTAACTTTCGCAACAAATATTCAACTTATATTCAGCGTGTGCAATGTGTGTATGTGTCTTTTTAATATTTTACAAAGTAAACACAAACTTTACTTGTCTTGAATGAATTAGAACCAAAGATATTTTTTTGACACATTTGTTTGTTTGTTTTTTTTTGTCAAATCCTGGCATCTGCCTTACTGATGATTCAATTTGGCAACAGATCAGTCAGAGTTTTCTGATGCATTGTGCTAGTAGCAGCTAGTAGCCTCAAATGGCCTCCAGCAGTCATGTGAAACAGAAACAAAAGTCAAATGAACTCACTTCTAACTACACGGCCCTAGAATTTTTTCAGAGACGACCAACGCCGACGCAAGTTAGATCACTAGGTCATATGTCAAACTTTGAGTAAACTGTAACCAGCTCATGGTCATAATGTAAGAAAAGGGTCAAATGGTGCCTCATTCTGTGGCTACATTACTGGCCCTGTTTGTGCTTCACTGCTGCACTGTGTGTGACCCAGTATCCAGTTAACTTGTGGACGTACAAAAATGAGCAAAACATTGTTTATCACCCCGAAACGGTGGTAAAGCACGTCATCATATCAATAACATTTGCCAGCTTCCCCCATTTCACACACACACACACACACACACACACACAGACAGAACAGAAAAAATAAGCTCTCACTCAGATGTCTGTCACACTGTGACATGAAGTAGCATCATCCAACCTGAGACAGAGAGAACATGCCAGAAGACACACACACACACAGGTGCAGATAAATAAGTAAATATACACTGTGTGTAGAAACAAAATAATATATGTACTGTTTTTAATTATGACAACACACACACACAAACACAAACACAATCTATTTAGTGCTCTTACTCAATCAAGCAGTGTGTGTACTTGAGCATAAGTGGGAGAAGATGCTAAAGGCACCGTACTCAGATAAACTGAAAACACTCTTTGTGTGTGTGTGTGTGTGTGTGTGTGTGTGTGTGTGTGTGTGTGTGTGTGTGCGTGTGTGTGTGTGCTCTTGTCTAATAACTAGGGCAAAGAAGTCTTGGGGATATTAGTGTTTTTTTAATTGAAAAATAGTCAGAAGGGAAAAGTGGCTCATATTCAATGAGACAGCACACAAACACACACAGACAAAACAACACACATTACACAAAAGCCCACACAGTGCAAGCACATAGATTATCCTGATATACAATTTAAAAAAGGGCGTATACTTAATGTTGTACTACAGGCAACAGAGGATGCAACTTTAAAGTCAATAATATTTTACACTTACAATTTCCTGGAGAAAAACAAGCTTACAGACACTACACAGTATCCTTCTAAGAGTCAAACTAAAACAAAAAAATATAAGTGATCTAAATATACTACAACTTCTTCTTTGCCCCTTTTTTGTTTCCAACTCCATCCCAGCATTTGTGGCCAAAGGTTCTTTGGCCACAGCATTTAGGCCAAAGAACCTTTCTGAACAGATTTTAATCAGAGAATAAAGATCTAACCGAGGTAATAAACAGCTCCTCTGGCTCCTCAGACACAGGCTGCAACAGCTGATCTCACCCCAGGCTGGGTCACTCTTCACTCGGCTAAACTCTAAACTCCATACTAGAGTCTGACTGGGCAAGTTGCCACATCAATGATATAAAGGTAGGTCTGTAAAAGTCAGTCTACTTTCTTCCACTGATTGGCCAGAGCGTCATCACTGGAAGAGACGCGAGCGCGACGTCCAACACGAGAATCAAACCTGCTAACTTTAAAAACGCACCGACAGCAGCACCCACTCTGTACTGAGACTGTTGTTGTTCACATGAGTTAAATGACTGATGTGTGGAAAACCATGCTGTGGTCCGTCATCAAGGTGCAGACCAGTGTGAGAGGATAGAAAAAAGAGAGCGAGATGACGCGGCTGTAGCAGCCGTGCTATGACGACCCCACCCACACTGAGGAGGTATATGAAGTACTCAGCTGCAATGGAAAAGGACCTGAACCAAGTCAAGTCGAGCTGAGCAGAGCTGGAACTGTGGAATGAAAAAGGTCCATTGGATTGGTCGATCGCTGTTTCTCTAGGACTGACACTTCTAGGACTGAAGTGGAGTGAAGCAAATAGTGTGATCTGGCTGAAGAAAGAAACTGCGTCCATGCAAGTGCACAGAACAGCAACTGATAAACGATACTACGATCTCTCCACTTCGGCAGATTCGTCAACATGTTATAATCCTTCACGGTCTAATACTGTCATATCGCCCACCCCTGGTTTGTATCCAACTGCTGAATGGTGGAAGTGGTGGAAGTGAACTACAACAGTGAGTTTTGGGCTATAAAATAAAATAATATAATGAAATGAGACAGTGAAAACTCCAGAGTGACTTCAGAGTTAAATGGGTTCATTCACTATACCAGGGTTCTGGCTGGGTGGGTGATCTTGGCCACCGTCTTGGTTAAAGCGTGTGTACATGGGAGCTGTTCAGATGTAGCGTCTTTTGCGCACATTACTTTCAATGTAGACACACGTCATGCGCGCTTACAACCAAAAGGGATGTCGTCGCTGCGCGCATTCGGTACGACGCGCTTGTTTTTTGCTGCACGTCTACGGCACACAGCTCCACGGACCTGCTTCTCCCACCGGTGTTGTGTCAGATCCCGGTTCTCCCTTGGGCTGTGTCTCTCCTACTATCCCATTTGAAAGACGAGGGAAGCCCGTATGTGAAAAGAGGTCGCCTCCGAGATGTAGAATGCGTGTTATAGAAGAGAAACACACATTTCAGGACCGCTGACTTCAGAACAGAAATGTCCTGTGATTTTCAGCCTCCTTTCATATTTAATAGAGGAGGGGACAATATCTGACAGTAATATTCTCAGCTGTCAGGATACATGCTGCGGCTGTTTGACCCTCTGAATTCCCCTCAAAAGGCACTCGAAAAAGTTGTT
>OMNW01014412.1:57568-86870 GCA_900303245.1 Selene dorsalis
AAATGTAGTTTGGACCCGTCTTCTGTTAATTTCCAATCAAACTGCACGTGACCGGGAGATCAGGATGTTAACGACACTGTGCGCCGGTGCTCATGGGAAATGGGGTCTTCCTTCAGGCAAAACACTACCGCTTTGGTCCACAAGCGCCGCCAAACTTTTGCTTTAATGACCTTGATTTTATTTATTTATTTTATTACGGGAACTCTCTGCTATAGGTTGGTTGTAATAAATATTCTATTTTCTCACACACATTTGCATTGTTTGTCTTTCATGATTTTTGTTAAGGCAAAGAGCCAGTTATAACATTAAAAATTAGTCTACAGGGTTAGGATTAGGCTAAATAAGTACTTTATTTGTTTAAAAATTTCCTCTTCACCAAAATTTCTGAATTTTCATTGTGCTACTAAAAATGTTGTGTGGTACTAAATTTTTCAGCATGATAGCACAGTGCTACTTGGAAAAAAGCTTAGTGTCAAGCCCTGATATAGATACAGTACCCGTCGATGTAATCTCTGAAAGAACGTGTGGACCCAATCCAGATGTGCAGTTCAGCGTCAGAATTCATGACTTGATGTGAGATCTCCACAAATGGTGTTTGCTTTAAACCCATTCAGCGACCTACAGTCGAAACAAGCTGAAGAACTCGGTCCACAAGCTGCATTAGGAGCAGTATTGGCAGGAAACAACACACTCAGCAGGAGGGACTGGAAATATTGTGGGTGGCAAAAGCTGCTCCGGCTAACTTGGCTAATAACTGTGCTTTGCTTTCTAAGAGGAGAACGACGCTTCCTTTTCTCTGGCTCGTTCTCTGACTTCTAACCTTATCGGCATTCAAATGACAAATTCAACAACAACTCACACGCAAACTTAACTTTAACAGTACTTACTTAAACTTGAATTAATTAGGTTTTGTCTACAAGCTACAGCATCACAGTTCCAGTTACTGAATGCCAGACTGTAGCAAGGGCCCAGAAATCTGTTTGTATGCATGTAGAGGTTTCATGCAGAGAAAAAATTTCTCTTCACGCCACTATTTTCGATTTTTGCTACTCATCCAAGACTCTTGACATATCACGTCCTGAATTGCTTGAACTTTAAAAATAATGATAGACACTAAATTATTTAAACATTTGATTGCTGCAATTAAATTCAAAAAACATACAAATCTACCCAGCTAATAATAATTTGTAATGATATTAAAAGTCTCTAAACCCAAAAAGACCTTCTCTCACACACTCAGATCCATTCAGCAGCAACTATTACTCAACCATTTACTCGCACCAACACATCTAGCGATCTGCTGCACATATACAGCAGCTTTTTTCAAAAAGTACCACAGAGGCCAACAACAATAAACTGTCTGCATTGTGTCCTAAAAGCATTTCTGCTCCACCACTCAGACTTTAACAGAACATAATATAGCCTCATTTACATTCAAGGTCTTTAGGCTAAGGAGGCTGTAATAGACAGTGACGGTATATATTACTGGTCTGCTGCTTTTCATTATGCAGCTAATGATTCCCTGTCAAGTTCTATTGTAAATGAACGAGGGGCAAAAAAAAAAGTGTGGGAGGGCAAAGACAGGAAGACACAGGAGAGACAGAGATGAAAACAACATCAGATACATACTAAAAAATGTGTTGAGAGATGTTGCAAAATTGGCCAAACAGTTCTTTCAAATATGAAGGCCTTATTGTGATATACTGTACATATCAAGTGGCTGCAATCCGATACATTTAAGTGTTGAGGAAACAAAACTACATATGTCAGTCAAACATTACCATCTACACTCACATTTACACTAATAAAGTGTCACTAAATCCTAACCTAATCCGAACCTGCACTCAAAAAAAGTGAACTCAGTGGGTTGTTGAATCAAATTAATGTACCTATATTAAATGTAATTAACATTTCTGTGTTTGGTTTAAAACCTGATCCACTTCAGTAAGTCTAACTTAAAATAACAGGCCAACATCACTGCTAACACTGCTATACGACCGTAGGTCAGTGAAAAGCCATGTAAAAAACCACGGATGACAATAACAACACAACTCTGAGCCGCTCCGAACTCACGGGGGAATAGTGCCGGTGATTCATAACAAAATATTGATGAAATGAAGGAGTTTCGCGGCAGATAATATTATTATTATTATTTATGTAAATAATGTACACAGTAGAAGCCCTGCTAACAGCTCTCTGATCCTCCCAAGATGCACAAACGACTGACTGTAAATGGGACAGTGTTATCATGTGATCCTAACTTTGACACAAATTGATTTAAAGTTGTGAATATTAGGCCTGGATGACAGCGATTAGAAAACAGCTCGATAAAACACGGGATAATTTGACATGTATGCTGCGCTACATGTGCAACGTGCTCACTGAAACAGCCTATCATGTCCCTGGACACTACGAGTGACAGGCAAACAGCCAATCATTTATCAGCTGTGTGGTTCAGTGAGAGCATCATCTCACTGCATGAATCGATTTTTTCCCTCAATCCTATTAGTGAGTTAGGTCAGTGTAATGAATGTCTGTTTAGTTAGTTGAACACAGCCTGATCTTGTTGGTTTCACATAAGTAAGTTATTTCCTATGTAATAATAGGATGAAACATGACATGACATGGTGAAAGTCTTTTCCTTGCCTCTTGTGCTCACCTGTTTTACCCTCGCTCATGTGTTTGTTTGTCCTTGTGTCTGTATTAAGCTGTGTCTCGATTTATCCTGCGGAGGATGTAGTCCACATGGCCCATGAAGGCTTTGTCCTCCGTAGACCATATGGACCACAACGGATCATTGGTAACTGAAGCGGTCTAGCCAGTGCCTGCTGTTTCCGGGCCTACCCAAAGTGCGGCTCCGATCGCTTAGCAACCTCAACAGCTGCAGCTCATTCAGCTGATTACTCACTGGGAATATTCTCCACAGACCAGACCATCACATTTGCAAATAACTTAAATTACAACACAAAGACAAAACACAGAGGACATGGAGGTAGAAAATTAAGTTAAATTTACATTTTCTCCAATGCAGCCATCTTTTTCTAATAATCCAAGCAGATTGAGAGACATTTTGGATCCAACAGTTAGGACCTCCAGAATCACAAGATGAATTTTAGACTTGTTAACCACATTTAAAGGAGCTGTTTGAGATGAAATGGCAGTGGTTGCACAGGTGTGTGTGTGTGTGAGAGAGGGAGAGAGAGAGAGAAAGAGAGAGAGAGAGAGTGTGTATGGGCATGGCTTCCTGTATCCTTCTCCCTCCTGTCTCTATACACACCTGCTTCTTGTCATGCAATCAACTCCACAGCCAGCTGCATTACAGAAGACAACTTCAGCACATACCTATGTCCTTTTGAGTGGCACTGACACTATTGCCAAGCTTAGTTTATTACCTGTTTTCTCTGTGTCCTTTTGGACTTTTTGTAGGCTAATCCTGTTATTCCTGTTCTCCACATCCACAGTCTGCCACACTCAGCTCCTGCCTCATCTTGCCAGCTTGGGTTCTGTTTGCCTGCCCAGCTCTGTGGATTCCTGCCTGAGAGCCCATCTCTGCCATTCTGGCCCTCGTAACCAGCCCATTTCCACACTGTTTCACTTAAATAACAATAAAAGACTTGTTGTTTTAACCACTACCCAGTGTGTCCAGTGTGTACACAACATTTCACTCATCTCAGTTTACTGCCCCCAGCCCCTATTCTTCTTGCACACAGAAGATGGACTTCAATGTTACCCTGCTGCACTTCATCCCTCTTGCACTATATTGTTGTTTCTGTTGTTCTGTGGTGCTAAATAGCACACTGTACATATTTTGGAATTTGGGAGAAACTTTTGCACTTTAATAATTCTATGCCAGTGCTTAAGACGCTTGTTTCCATTGATAAGTGTGTTATTATGACAATGACAATATAGTAAATTATTGTATTGTATTGCTACCAGGAGTGATCTATACAAAACCAGACAGAGAGTGCTAACCATTACATCAACGCAAACTTATAGTCATGATTACATGGTGCTCAGAAGTTTCTGCTTCTGATTGAACTAGCAAACATATTCATATCTCAATGTCTTCATTTAGAGGACTTTACATTTTTTAAAAGAAACTTATTTGCTTCTTTCCAAGAGTTAAGGATTGATATATATGCTTATCTTGGCATTAAGACATAAAGCTCAGACATGAGAGTGGTATTGATGTTATCATAAAACTCAACTTCTTTACTATGTGATAAAAATCTGCTTGTTAGAAATACTAATGTAAACATAGCACATTGATAGGCTAATATGTGGTAAGTACACACATCCCTTATAAATTAAAGCAGCACAATGGAGCCAACATGGCGGTTGGCAAGGACTGCAGTGTGGCCCGGCTGCCACTGTGTACAGTCCTGGTCTCAGCTGATGGTTTTAGTAGGGAGAGTATATCATTCAGTCTAATTAGAATGCCAATAGCAAGTCTCCGTAAGCGAATACACTTGATACCCACACCAACACACACATTCATGTGTTCATGCACACACATACGGCCTCACATTATTCACTGGTAATTACAATGTCAATACACAGCTACAAAGCAGTGTGGCTTCGCACCAGCCATCGTTCAAACACATAGGCACACACACACTACCCTTTAATTGCCCTTCAGTCAAATGCTTTAGTACTTATTTTCTCACACACACGCACGCACGCACACACAGAGTCCCACTTGTGCATCCGTCCATTCCGACTCCCCATGGAGTGAATCTGCCACACTCTTACCAACCCCCCACTGTTCTCTTTATGCACGCAAACTTACACATATGCAGAATGTCCACAGTCACACACAAGGTCAAAGACTCAGTAGCAGGTTCATCAGTGTCACATCCCGCACTCTCTTATTTTAACATCCCTCCCTTTTCTTCCTCTCAGTCTTGTCCCCTGAGACTCGCACAATGAAAAGCTATTTACTCTGTGGCTAACAAGACGGTTCACCGTTAAAGGGAATCTCTAAGGTAGGATTTCTGTCATCTGAACGTGGTATGACGGTGTGTATGTTGGATTAAGTAGCTTTACGGTTTATGGCATTTTATATTTACTTGTTTTAGAGGTTGGTTTAAAAGGTTAATTAATTTCCTAACTAATCTCTCTTTATTGGAATTTGCTATTTTGTTATTGTTGGTTAATTATGTGATAATACCAAATACCACAATTGTGGCAAAAATGTTGGACCCACCAAGAAAAAAAAAAAAAAAACCTGTTAATCAAGTACACAGCCTGCGCAACCACTGACAACTACTAAGAGGTGCAATCAGGCAACCTAAGTGAAAGGACCTGTGTGGTTGGACTCAAGGGCATAAAGGTGCCTGGTATGAGACTCTCATAACTCTGTACAAGCCAGCTGGAAAATCTACTTTTCTATTCCATTATCTACTGCTTTGTACTCCTCTCCGTTCACACTTTTCCCCATTATCCTCCACCTTTCTCTTCCCACTGTCATTGCCTCTCACTTTACTTTCATTTCCTCTTTCCTCTTTCTGCATCTCTCTAATTCTTCTCCATTGCTTCCTCTCTCCCTAATTTTAAATTTACTTGTTTTTTTTTTCTCCCAATGACTTCTCTTAACTTCTTGTCTTCTTCTGATCCTCTTCTCTCTCCCCCTCTCCTGTCCTCCTGTCCCTGCTCACCCCTCCTCTGATCTGCTCTCCTGGCTCAGGCCCAGTTAAATTACCAGTTCTACAGAGCGATGGTGACAGAGTGCAGAACTTAATTACACACTGGCTGACAGCAAGGACTACGTGTTAGATTTTCTCTTTCTCTCTCTTCTTCCTCTCTCTTTTCTGCTCATTCCCACCCCCCAACACTTCTCGCTGTCTTCTGTTTCCTTTTCATTTCCTCATTCTTTGCTTTACTTTCTCTTTGTCTCTCACCCACTTATTAATGGCTGTTTAAGACACAGTGCTTCATGCTGTTTCTGTGTGCTTATTATTGCCTGGTGCAGTCTTGTTGGAGATGGCTGTAGGTGGAAAGGAAGTAACATTTTTAGAATTTTCTTTCCTCTAGGCCAAAGAAAAAAGCTGGAAACAGATTATTTAAAGGTAAACAACAGGTAACAGCAATTGATGATTGCCATTATTAGCCTAACTAGGAACTACTTTATATGGCTCATTTAATCCATAAAACAAATTAAGAATTAAGATGATCCTTTTCTGTCAATCCGCCTTTTTCAGTTTATTCATTTGTAAGAACCTTAATGGTCTTGCTCCTCTAAATATGATGCAGTTTGCATTCACAGGGCATTTTAACTGTCAGTAATGAAGAGGAACCTTGCTGCTGTACTACTTTGGTTATACTTCATGTTATGTCTTGGCACTGCACTAAATGAATTCAATATCATACCTATTCCGAGGCCTAGAGTTGTCCAGTGAGATGGCAGAAACACAGGATTAATGGCAGAGCAGCACCAACATTTGAAGGAGAGATGGAGAGCTATGAGCCAGCAGCAGATGAAGCTCTGCCATCTTAAGAAACACAGGCAACTGGCAAATAAAGTGTCTACACTGGTGTAGCCAAAGTGTCTGACTCCTCATGTGTAGGAGGAACAGTGTCTCTGACTCTGTCACTCTGTGACTGCTGAAGGTCCAACATCATAAGTAGCTCCACTGACGTCTGTGCCATTGGAAATGAAAATGTTTAACTCGACTTAACTTGACTGAAGCACTATGCTGTACAGCATGGTCACTGTCTCTATCAGAGGCTGAACCTTCGTCACTGGAGATGTCAATGTCTGAGAATCCATCTCTGAAGTTCCTGGGGATTGAATCTCCCACACTAGGACTAGCAATGGATGATTGGTTCTCTACACTGATCCAGATCCAAGGTGATCACAGAACTCTGAATTTTTTTTTTTTTTTTAACGGAAAACAGAAGTTGATGGATGTCTATCTGAACCAGAGCTCTGTTTGACGAAGCAGGATCAATATTCTGTAAGGTCTGAGTCTTCAGAACAAGAACAGTTCTGGAGACTTTGTTGAGTCAGTTGGCTCTGTGTCAACTTTGGAGAATCATACAATTCTTCTGAATCATTCAACATGGAGTCAGTCCTGAAATCATGAATTGCACTGTACGGCTTGTCTGAGTGTAATTCTTCTTTTAGTACCGAGATACAGTAACCATTTTAGTAGATGCCTTTGTGTATTCATACTAAAGAGCATCATGATCCCCCCTGTAGCTCTTGCACTGCATCATCCAAATTTCTGATGATGTCAAATGTCCAATAAGAGACTTGCCTTTGTGTACTTTTTATACCTCTCTCATGTCTATGGTCTTAATCCTGGATTGTTGGAGCTTTCTCATTGGTGAGACACTGCCAAATGTGCCTTCTATTACTGAGCAGGAGATCCTCTGGCTGACTGAGGAGGTGGCGAGCTGCTTTTAATGACAGGTATGCACGATTTCCAGGAAAGAGGTGGTTGGTGCCAAAGCACAGTGATTTCATGACACATCCCAGTGTTTCACATATCACTGGCTTCAGATCAGGGAAATTCCAAGGTCGCCTGTGGAGCCCTGCATGCACATGCTTGCATTGTCACTGCAACCTTTACTTTGCTGGCTGGACAAGCCAAGTTGAAGTATGATGTCTAATTTCACCCTGAAGGTTGAATGTGGATATTTGGGTAAAACTAAAAAGCCCTATTAATTTCCCTGTCTTCCTGTCATGGTAGATGTATGGTATTGGCAAATGAAGTTTGGATTTTTCAAATCCATAGATCATTGTTATGTAAACGTGGACAACCATGTCATGACCTTCTTTCATTTGAAGGTTTAAGTGCAACTATATTGAGTGGACCCAGTGATGGATGGAGTTCATCATGGTGTCATGCTGTCAGAGATCATGAAAACCTTTTTTAGATTTATCTGAGCATCAATCTGGATTTATGACTGGGAGGCAGCGTGAACATGTCTTGCCTTTTAGATTATTTTTTTTTCTTTTTGTCTCTTTTTTTACATTTTCGTCTGTGTGTGTTGATCTATGATGGGAACATGTCTGTGAAGTTTCTCAGTGATCCTGGTCATGCCATTAAGTCCAGCTGCCTGCTGGTAAAGCTCTGAGAGAGTCTGTGTTGGGCAATATTTTGTGGGAAGTGTATGTTTTCATATTCTGTGCCTGTGTGCATTTCTTCTTAAATTCTATGTGTGTTTGCTCTTCAAATAAGCCAGGTGTTCCAACATTCATTTGTTTTCAGGCTGATTTGTCCGCTATACATGTAATCTGTTTATTTACTAGTGCTGCCACTGCAAATGTGTTTAAATGTCTTTATTTGTGTGCGTGCATCAGTGTCTCTGTGTGGTGCTTAAGGTACATATCTATGTGTGCATATATGATGCGTGTGAGTCCAGCTGTGAGGTTAAGCTTTCATAATTCATCATTCTATAAAATATTTATGCTTTCCACTGCAAAAAAGATATAAAGACATAAACACAGAGGAGGCCAACAGTGTGTGTGTGTGTGTGTAATAAAGAGACAGGGAGGAATTGACATGGACTTAAACAACTCTATGGTGTAATTTAAGGACAAAAAAGAAGAAAATAGAGAAATCAATATCAATCAAAAGTCTGAGGAGAAGAGAAAAAAGAAGAGTTGGAGGAAAAGAGAAATATTTACCTCAAGAATGAACTATACCACACTTGTGTGTGCATGTGTGTACCTGCTTCAGTAACACTGCTAACATGCATTTGTGCATGCTTGCATCTTTCTACCCATATCTCGGTGTGTGGCTGTGTTAAGAAGGTAATTAAGGGAGGCCACCATATAGTCTCTTACCCTTGGGTCCCCTGTCCAATGTCATTACTGTCAAACATGCATGCACATACACACACACACAAACAAACAGCTAAGAGGCATGAAAGGAGGCAAACGCTGGGGAGAAAATACTTTCTCATAGCTTTTACATGCAAACAAAGTGGAAAGTGATACGAGATATCATGAGGTCAGGCTTTCATCAGCCAATCAGTTGCTATCTAAGAGCATACATACAAAACACAGACAAAAAAGTGACAAAAAGGTCATAAAAATGTCAAATAAACCACTGCAAGCAAAATCTGAAAAGTAAATATATTTCTAACTCAATCAATATTCCAAAATATATGAATATGCAAATGTGATTAAAATAACCAGTGGACACAAACTGTTTCCAGCTCTAGACCTCTGCTCTCAGTTTATGTGCAGAGTTGCAACATCAGAATCATGACTCCAATTTGTCCTCTTTCCTGCACACGTCAAATTCTAAGACGAACGAAGCTGAGAGTATGACTTTCTCTGTATATAAATATTCATGGAACATAACCATGGGAAACATCCACATTTTGACTTCATTTTGTCAAGTGAAAACGTTAAATACTTGTAGTTTTCCACTTTACTGCCTTTGTTGGTGTAATGCTAACCATCTGCCGATCACTGGAATTGTCCAGTCTGATATATAAATATACCAGCCAGGAAAACCAAAGTACTTTAATACTTTATGTATGTTTTGATGTTGACTTTCACTTTAAAATGAAGGAGCAGCTTTCATGGAGTATTTACATTGCTGTGTGACTGCTCTGTGGTTGCGTTCAGCGTTCATTTACAGTGTAAAGTGTGTTTGTGTGAGAATGCCTATGTTTGTCCTTGCTTGTATCTGTACAATACATGTATTGGTATTTATGTGCTCCATTGGTGTATGTGTGTATGTGTATGTGTGTGTCTGTGCAGAATGGAACCTGTAAGGTGTATAGAGACAAAGTGGTGTCAGCCTTTATCAATATTTGACTGCAGAACCAGAGAATGGATGAATCTTTAATATGACCTTGGAGCACAACAAAGACACAAAGACATGGGGGACGAGAGAGAGAGAGAGAGATGGGGAGTGACAGAAAGGGAGTGAGAGGGACAAAGTGAAGATGTGAGGAGAGGAACAGGAAGACTGAAAAAGTGAGGAGGACAGAATGGAAAGGTGACATCAACTTACTTCATACGTTTTTACAAGGGTAGAAAAATAAAACGGGTCATAAAGTTCAGGATTCAACTTTCAGGTCTGATGATGTTGACCAAAGATAGCTCAGTGAGCTCAGTGAGAAATACTCTACACAGGTTGTAAACTTGATCAACTCTTAATCTCATGCATGACTGTTCATAACAGACTCCAACACATCTGCATTTTAAAGGCTAAATTATCAACTCTTGTCAGGTCAGGTTAAAACTGACACTGGGAAATAGCATCTTTTCTCTTTTAAATATTTCAAAGATGAGATATGTTTCTGTTGGTTCTACACGCTGTAACAGGCACAAGAGTGACGCCGTCCCATTCACGTAACTGATTGGTTGCCGGAGTAACCGAGTCACTTCAGTACCACGTCACAACTGTCATGGCAGAGCCAGCACCGGGAGGGGACGAAGCAAAATAAAAGAAACAGCGCGTTTTAGCCCACAAAAGTGGTGAAGAAGCAGGGCCGAGTGTGCAAAGACGTAGTTAGTCCCTCAGTGGGACACAGATCACAAGCAGAGGACCGTCCGTTCCCGATCACGCTCCACAGCCAAGCACCTCATTGAAGATGCCAGGACTGACTTGACTGTGACGTGAGCACAGACACCCGACAGGTACCAATCCTTTTTCTTTTTCTTTTTTGGATTAATTCATTACTGTCACTTTGGATTTGGATTTTTTTTTTTTTTTGCTCAAGTGGATCGGATTTTTTCTTTGGATAAGGACTGAGACATGGACTCTTATTAGATCACTGATTAATTGTTTGCTTGTCAAATACATTAGGAACTTTCAGCCAGCCTGTGTGTGTACTTTGTTGTATGGGGTAAAATATTAACTAAGGTTGTGTACTTGCCTGATACAGTGTGTATCCTTTGTGTTTGGGTAATTTGAAAGAGTGTGACGCAAACTGACGTCAGGACAAAGAAGCCTGACTGGCACCCCAGCATTCAAAAATGACATAAGGTCACCCTCTTAAAAGACTGTCACAATGTATTATTATAAATAATACAACATGTTTAAATGGCATGGACAAAAATATTGAGAAAATTCAATATTTTGGAAAACAACCTTTTTAATATGAGTTCTCTTTGTAGCTCTTAATGGTAGTTTAGTCCACTCCTCTTTAAAGAACTGCTTCTTAGCTGCGTTTCAGCTCTCTCTATAGATGCTCAATTGGATTAAGATCAGGACTCACAGCAGGCCACTTCAGACCTGATGTGACTCACCAAATGCTCCGATTTGGCTTCATCTGTCTAAAGGACATTCTCCCAGAGGAATTGTATCTTGTCAACAATCATTTTAGCAAATTCCACTCAGGCTTTTTTTATGTTCTCTTTCAAAAGTGGAGTTTTATTTCCATTAGTCAAAGTGTCTTTCTAGTCACTCTGGTGGCCATGTTCCTCTTGTAGTCACCTCCAGAGGTTGACTATGGTCCCGTGGACTGAAAACATCTTGACTGTCAACAGCTAAGATCCCTTTATTCTGCGGTGAACCAAAGTCATGCAGGTATGTAAGAGCTTTCACT
Source organism: Selene dorsalis (assembly GCA_900303245.1). Classification (NCBI taxonomy): domain Eukaryota; kingdom Metazoa; phylum Chordata; class Actinopteri; order Carangiformes; family Carangidae; genus Selene; species Selene dorsalis. The sequence goes on from OMNW01014412.1 coordinate 69,086, forward strand.
TTCAATTTCAGAAAGAATAGAGCATTGTTGCAACATGTCTTGCTACATCGATATCATTTCACTTTGTGCTATTCCATACAGCCATGCACCCTCACTGGCATTATTGCCTGGTAGCTACAAGAACCAAGACTCTCAGTCTAAAGCCGATTAGACATGGAGAGGAAGTGGAAGGAGAGAGAGACAGAGAGGACAAAAGAAGGACACTGCAGAAGTATGCGAAACAAAGTGAGAGACAAGGAGCAGAAGTCCTGTAGAGGAGAAACTGAGACATACAGCAAAAAAATGGAAGACAAAGATTAAGTAGTATTGGCAGAGTGGATTCATCAGGTGAGGTGAGTTTTGGACTGAGCACCAAGAGCTGAATATTTATCAAGTAGGCAGCTGTTATATTTTTCTAAAAATAGAAAAAAAATGAGGAAACAGTTGAGTTCTCAGTTGGTTAAGTTTTTTGTTTTATGTCAGCTATGTAGTTTTCAATATTCCATTCAGGTGAAAGGCCTTCTCTTTCTTCTACCTCTCAGGAAGAAAGCGAATAAATACATTCCCCAAACTGTCAGAGTATTCCTTAAAAGAATCAACGACATTATTTGTTACAAAGTGCTGTCGAAACTTTTCGTCATTTCCAAGAGAGTGGTGTAACTGCGGCACAGCTAAAACCAAGGGGGTTTGGAAACACATTATCATTGCTTGTTAAAGGGGGCTGGCCTGAGTCTGAGGCAATGAATTCACCTCTTTTCATCCATCAGTGTGCCGGGGTTGTGCCACAGTGGGTGCACAGACGGGAGGAGTCTGCGGAGACTCGGCCACAAAATCTTCTCCGGGGGACAAACCGATGTCCTTGTTCAGGAGGGGCACAAACACGACACTTCGGTTCTATCAGCCTCAGGCGAGATAACACATTTGGTTATTTTGTGGCTCTGATCTCAGATGTTCCACTGCCCAGTGGAGAGAGGTGATGTTTTCACAGAGTGATGAAATGCATCCTCAAAATCCTAACCTTTAATCACGTCTTTTCAACAGAGATAAATTAGATAGACTCGTCCCTCTGTGGTGCATTGGCCGTATTTATGAGCAGATGCGCTGAAATATCCTGCAGCGAAGACAACACTGAGATAATTGACTTTGGCACTTAACAAGGAAGCCTCAAAGTTGCATATCTGGATTCCTTTTGTTTGAAGCCTTACAACCAAGAAAGACATCTTGGTGTTATCATCGACTTTGATTTAAATTTGAACAAAAATAGGATTGAGGATATTAGTCTAAACAAGAGCCAGAAAAAAAGAAAAAAAATCTCACAGACCTCCTCAAAAACATTACACAGACAGCTCCAGCTCAATCAGAAAGAAAACAACAAAGCTGAACCTATCACATCAGTTCTCAGATCTCTGCACTGACACCCACTGTGTCAAAGAAGTGACTGCAGAGTATTATTACTATCAATGGTTTATGTGCATCTCACACTTTTTTTTGACCCTCTAGAGCAGGGATGTCAAACCGATTCCACAAAGGGCCGGTGTGGCTGCAGGTTTTCTTTCCAACCAAGCAGCAGCACACCAGACCTGACTCATTTAATCAACTGATCTCAGTCTTCAGACAGTTGATTGGTCAAACTGTGTGCTCTTGGTTGGTTGGAACAAAAACCTGCAGCCACACCAGCCCTTTGAGGAATAGATTTGACATCCCTGCTCTAGAGATCTTAGGTCACCAGTAACCAGTCTGGTTAATGGTCCTCAAATTTTGTGCTGCAAAAAAGGGTTGGAAACTTCTGGAAGATGTTAGATGTGCTTCAACTCTGGCTGCCTTTAAAACAGACTGAAAACATTCATGTTTAGCTCCGTTTTCAACCACAAATAACAGCATTCTGACTCTCTGATGAACTCTGACTTCTTTTTTCTTTATATCTAGTTTTAATGTCAAGCTCTTTGAATTGCCACTATGTCTGAAATGGTCCTTGATTAGATGGGCCAGTAGGCAGGTAAGCAGCTAGGAAAGTGGATAGTAAAGTATTTATCTGTCAATCAAAAAATAGGCAATCACACCAGCATGAATTGGCTGTTTACTTTATGAGAAAACAAACAAAGTAGCAGCTATGCTTCAGTAAAATAAACTCCCTCACACACACACACACACACACACTGCAGCCTGTTGTCATCGGTTAAAGAGGGACAACAAAAGGACACTGAGAGAGACCAAGAGAGAGCGATGGGAGAGAGAGTGCACTGCAGGTAGAGTGTGAGCAAGTAGAGTTCTCAACGGGCCGGAACAAACATGTCCTGCGACCCGTAGTAACGTTAACATTATGTTAACGTAAGTGTGGTAACAGAGCTAACCCAGTACCCCACTTATATATCACAATATCGCACAACACTTAGTCAGACCCATGTGCAGTTAGCAGAGACACACCTCTGAAACCTTGGGTGCAAAAAGACATTTTTGGTTAATTAAAAGTTAAGCATCAATTTGACAATGTATAAAAAAGTGACACCATATAATGTGAAATCCACCAGATCACAGTTTAAATAAACAGATAGTGTCCATTTCTGCTGCTCATTAGTCTGTTAGAGCGAGCAGACAGTCAGGCTGTGATGTGATTTCTTTCCATTTAATCAAAATAAAATGTAAGCGAAGCGGCGAACTTGTCTGCAAATGCCAAAATCTGAACTTTTAAACCTTTGTTCTGTTGGACTCGCAGCAAAAAAGACTAATGATTTAACACTGACACCGTCAATACATCTAATTGGACATTTTTACCCATTCAGAGAGACTGAAACTAAAATGCAAAAATAATTCAAAATCCATCTTAATGTAAGTGAAGTTACCTGAACCATCCTGGCAAAACAAAACAGTCCCTCTGTCCCTCTCCAGCTGCTATAGTACAATGAGAGCTTATAAATGTTGGATATCTCTCATGCCCTGCTCTATTTCTCTTGCTCTGTGTCACTGCCTGCTTCCTCCACGATGGTGAATAAGTCATTTGCCTTTTTGCCCTCAGTTCTCTGAGCAACACAAGAGCAGTGGCAGAGGAATCTGCTCCTAAAACAATCCCAAACTCATTCTGCACATCCAAGGCAGGAGCCCATTTTGGGTTTCTGCACTTTTCTCCTGCATGTTTGAGCTTTTATTGCTCTTTTAAAAATATTGAGTTCATTTACATTTAACTAACAGAGTCTTCTTTAAAAGGAATCACTCTTTCACTAAGCCTGACTCTTTGTGCAGCAGAGTTGATCACAGTCAAGCGGAAAATGTGTCAACGCTTTACTGTGGGAAATTTGTCTGAATCAGAAGTTTAGAATCTGCTCAGCTTCAGATGCTTTCTAATGCAAAATCTGCCGCAGTGTACAGTTAGAAACTATGTGTGTGTGTGTGTGTGTGCGTCTCAGTGGGACAGACACATCTGTGTGTGTGTGTGTATGTGTGTCTCAGTGGGAAAGACACATCTATCTGTGTGTGTGTGTGTGTGTCTCAGCGGGACAGACACATCTGTGTGTGTGTTTTGTCTTTTTCTCACTCAAATATAATTTGCACACAGAGATACAGTTCCTACATAACACAGACGCATCTTACAATACACTGAAGCATGACACACACGCATGCACACATGAGCAGTATTCTCACTTATCTCCCCTCTGTTTTGCAAGTTAGGAGTTACTTTGCGATTAGATCATACTGAGATTTAATCGCTCTTTGATCTGAGGTTTTCGCTGCTTCAGAAATCGCACACACACACGCACGCACGCACGCACACACACAGATGAACGCATACATACAAGGGCATTTGCTGGCACTCAATCACCCTGACACACACACACAGCAAACCATCTGTATCAGCACATCATGCAGAGGCCAGCAGTAGAGTCTTTAAAGACTGTACACATATAGAGAGGAGGGCAAAAAACCAGGAAGTCAGAGGGAAAAGAGAACAAATGAAGTGTAATACAAGAAATATGACTAAGAAAAAGGAGGTAAAATTGATACAATATCTGAGAAAAAAATCAATACTACAGCATACACTTGCTGTGCATTATCATTTCTTCTGTCTTTCAAATCATTTCCATTAACACATGGAAATATAACTTGTTAGAAAATAACAAGGAAGACAACGCAGCTCGTTCACATACAGTAGACTGCTTTATGTTGTATGTATGTGTTCATGTCTCATTAAGTCCTTTCCCTGTATAAGCATAGCAGGAATCTATAGATAAGAGTCTGCATTATCTCTCTGCTTGCCATCTTAGCTAATCTCTCGCTTCTGTCTTCACGGATGAAGCCGTGAGGAGATGATGGAGAGAAGGATGGAGAGATGATGAAGAGACGAGGGTGTGTTAAATGAACTTGTAATTACCAGTGTCACAGTTTAGGCATTAATGGGTGTAATGTGTGTACGTCTATCTGTAAATATGGTGTTGTGGTGCAACTTCAGCCGTTTGTGTGTGTGTGTATGTATGAGTGCATGGCTGTCTTAGCTAATATGTGCAAGAGGCAGTGTGTGAGTGTGTGTGAATCGACAGAGAAAAAGAGGTTTGTGTTATTTTGTATAAAAAAAGGTTTCTAGTGTGTGTGTGAGTGTACGTGCACAAACGTGCCTGTGTGACTTCCAGGCATTATTTCAGCATTTTCATGCCTGTGTAGCAACTGTCGAGCTCATTAGCACTTTCAGTAAAATGGGCTAATCTAAGAAACAGTTCTGTGTGTAAATGTAGTAACTTCAACACCATTAGTTTCACTGTGATTTTTCTTATACAATACAGTGTGTCTTCAGTTGTAGAGAAAATAATGCCTTATGCAAATAGATACTTTTAGTAAAATGGAAAGACACAGAAATATATATAACACTGCAGATAGGTGAAATGGGGAAGAAAAGACTGAAATAAATGAGTGGAATAACACAAGAAATGCAGATGATCCCACATTCACCAAACGATTAAATGAGGGAACATGTTTTGGAATAAAGCTGAGGTCTACACACCTGCACGATCTCTACCAATGACCATCGAAGCTCTTCTGCACACTTGTTCTGCCTCGACACCTTACTTAAACAGCGGTGGCTTCTTCAATATGTATTTTTCAGTCATTCCTAGTCAGAGGTGCAATGTATGTGAGGGCGAAATGTAGATTTAAACAAATAGCAGATTTGATTTGTCATTTCAGCAAACTGAAATTGAATATCTGGGGGGTTATTTTATCTGTGGCACTGTTTATCAAACACACATGTATGGACGAGCCAAGACAAGGCAGTGAGTGTGAGAGACAGAAAGTGTGTGGCATTTAAAACAGTTCAGATAACAAAAACCACCTCAGTGAAAATGAATAAAATTACTTCTTACTGTTACTCCACATCAACCTTTTTCTCATTTCTACAAATACACCAGCCTAACTCCAGCAGTGCTTTGGAACAGTCCTTGGAGCAGATCTCCTAAATAGTCTCTGGTATACAGTCACTCCCAAGTCCTTCAATAGCCCTGGGTATATCATAACAGGCTTCTTCTGATATTGCAATAATTAGTGTTAAACTGATAATAGTTGTGCATATATAAGAGTGCCTGGCTGCCTGATATAGAGTAGACATCATCTTTAGAATACAGTTTGTTGTATAATAACCTTCAGCGTAGTAGGAGTATGAGTATTTACTGCAGCAGTGGTTATACAGTAGCAGTACATTGTGCAAGATGGGCTGGCACAATGTACTGTCGTCCCCAAATCCCCAAAAGTGTAAATGTCATTTATAATTTTTCTATATCTTCATACAAAACTAATAAAACTAAACACAGTCGAACTTTAAACAAAACTTTTGCCACAACGCTGATAGATTTTCAGCCTTTCAGATAAACAAGAATAGATTGAACTGTAAGATCAGATACTGACATGACGGAGGAGCTGGGACAAAAATTGTGAAATATTTCAACCAAATGATAAATTGAATACACAATGGAGCGAGAAGTCAGATGCATCAAATGAGCAGCACACCGGGGCTGTGGAAGCACAACAAGTCTGAACATTAACAAATCTACACATAATGACTCTGTGGTCACTTTCTAATTACATCACTCTACGCGCACACACTGCTTCACCCAATTCTAATTTCTTCATGTTGCATCCTCCAGTCTGTACAGCCCAGATGGATGGCTGTCAACATGTCATTGCATAATAATTAAACTGTCGTGCACTCTGGTGTACTTCTCTATGAATGTAATGCCAGTGTGAATAATTCCCTGATCCCATAGGTTGAAGGTATGTGACACAGTAGCTGACCTCTGGAAGAGGATTCCTCTTCAGGGAGCAGATATAGTATCATATTGCCATTGTATTCTTTTTTTTTCATTATTATTCTTCCTCTCACACTTATTTATTGTTTAGGAGTTGATCTGTATAAAAAATCACCTCAAAGTGTCTCCCCACCTCCCATTATCCTGCTCTCTGCTGTGTCTCATCACACTTTGTGTCCTTGTGCTGAAGCGGATGCTGCATCAAAGCACAGCAGGGAGACTGACACGAGGAAATGGTAAGTCCTATCCATATGGTGTCCAGTTACACATACACACACACACGACCAGTGAAAGAGAAAAGATCTAACAGCCTATCTTTGGCCGACTGTAGCGGTCGCCCACATAAATGTCCGCTTGGCTCTGCTCTGATCACATAATTGCTCTGTGCATACCTCTCCCACACACACACGCACAGAAGAGGAGTATACATCGAAAGAGTATATACTGAAGCACACTCTGGGAATTTGCGCACATGTATTTCATACACACACTTAAAACCTGCATGTAAATACAGCACCCACACACAGTCACTGTTCAATACGACATGAAGCGGACAGCTGAACATGCAGGTATGCCTGTGAGCATACACGCACGCATACGCAACAAATACCAAATAAAAACTCCCACCAGCTCACCCACGCAGTCAGCAAGCTGAGGAGCGATGGAGACACAGACATGCAGAAAGGAAAAGGTGAGAAAAGAGAAAGTAAAAGAGAAACTGAGGAAAGGATGGCTGCAGTGAAACCATCCCTACAGATTCTATCTCAGAAAATAGCAACTTGAACAGTTTGCGATGTGATATTTTTACTTTTTACATTTCTATCAGGATGTATACTGTAGTCACATATTACACATGGAGAGGAATTATACTTATACTGGTGCCTCTGTGTCCTGGGAGATCGTTTCTGTTACAAAGCTGCAAGGCTGCTGCTTTGTAGATGACATTGACCTTTGACCTCCCTTTTTGAAGAAGTCAATAGAGGACTGAATCTCTCTACAAACAAGAAACTTTTGTTGTATATTGCATTACATGTCTCCCTCCTGCCAGCAAATCAAATTCATACATGGGATCTGGTGTGATTTTGTTGCAGTTTTACATCTGAAAACTTAATTCTCTGGTGTTTCTCTATAACATCAAATATTCATGATTGAATTTGTTTTTAAAAAATCTTTAGATATAATTTATGAAGGGAACATGTGGCATGTTGGGAAATCTAGAGCTGGGAAATCTAGTGTTCTCCCACCACATGAAGCCTCTGTCTGGTTCTCTTCCTCTAATGTTTTGGGCCATCATCTCATCTGTAGGATAAGTCCATTGTCACCGTTATGAGAGGACACTTTGCTCCTCCACTGCCTTTGTACAAACAGAGGGTATGTAAGTCATCAACAGCAGTCAGGGCTTCATTTGCCTTAACCTTTGGCAGTTATCCACTTCCCTTTGTACCATTTAAGATTATGACAGGACTTGAACAGCTTAGACTTAAGAGTCTTAAAGTCTCCACTGGTTGCTCATCCAAAGCTAGGGGGCTGTGTTGTTACTTTTGGACAGTCTCTATGCTGAGTTAAGTTAACTGCCTGCTAGTATTTATATTAGGGTTCTAACCCCGGGTAGAACCCTAAATATAAATTTCAATATTTTCAATATATATATATTGAAATTGTACCGAAATTGTACCAAATTCCCATGAGCTGGAATGGGTCAGAATCATGAAACTTGGCCCAGTGGTTGGAAACGATGTGCAGCTACTTTCCATTAAATATGAGCACAGTCAGCCAGATGGTGGCGCTGATTGACTTGAAATTTGACACACAGGTCCAGCTCAACGTGCTCTACAAAAAAGCCAACTGGACCATAAAAGTCTGCCCGACTAAATTTTTTTTGCTAATTTGCATAATGTGAAAAACAGTAAAATGAATAGAACTTTTGAAAGATTGACTGGGAATCTGCGCACCAAAGCATTTTTAGGTAAACCAATAGGGGGCGCTATAAATACCACACATGCGTTTCTCAAGGACCATTGGACGGAATTTCACCAAATTTGGTGTGCATGCTCTAGGGGCGAGTATTAACTAATATCTTGGGTTCCATGTAGATACTTGAAAGTGGGCATGGCCTATTTGTCATTGAATCGTGGCCGTTTTATTAATCTATGGCGACCTGGAAGGACCTAGAGACACGAAACTTGGTACATTGATTATAAATGATGTCCAAATACTGCTCAAAAACTTTGATCCAAATCGGCTTAATGGGGGCACTATAACACAGAGTGTAAACTTTGAAAGGCTGTCCCCGCCTCACCATAAGTGCTATTGACTTTTTTTACACACACGTCCACCTAATAGTCCTCAACAAAAAAGCCTCTTGCACCATGAGCACTGCTATTACAGATTCTTTGCTAATTTGCATAATATTAGAAACAGTAAAATGAATAGAACAACACCAAACTTGGTATATGGCATCAGGGACCGAGACAGTCATTTTTATTATAAATGAGCAAGATGGGTGGAAAAACATGGCCGCCGTCAAGCAAAATATCCTTAGCAAATACTGGCCCTATATTATTACCCGTTTTTCCAATCATCATGAAACTCAGTTGATATCTTCAGATGGGGACTAAGAATACACCTACCAAAAGATTTTGAGCTCAGCTCATAGGCGGCACCACAAACGTCATAAATGTGTAGCCGAAAGCCCGGTTTAGAGAAATCTGGGCTTCTAATGGGTGTGTACTGCATGGAGCTGTCAGGGATAGAGCGGGTGATGTCATTGGCTGCAGCGGGTGAGGGTCAGGGTGACTAGTTCGAGTGAAAAAGGTTAGAACCTGCTAATTGCCACTTGCGGTTATATTTATATTTATACTTATGAGGCAAACATAAGAGTATTTTCTTAATAATCCATTAACTCTTATCAGATTATGAGTCAATCTTGTTGGAGTCTAACTGGTGCACTGGTGAATGTGACATCAACTCTTTCCAACTGAATTCAACGCATTTCAAACCAAGAAGACAAGAGAAAAACATCTACAGTGTGAACCAGCTGAAACTGCATTACATTTGTTTTATTAACCAAGGTCCCATCGCTCATAGTAAGAGTAAGACTGGGGATGGAGGTTTTCTAGGCCTTTAAAGCTCCTCTTTCTCTTAGAGTAGTTTATTGAATGTAATTCATAATAGTGTAATCCTCAAATGCTGTGTGTCTGTAATTACAAAGGCTCTCTAAAAGGATTGTTTGGTTGCCCTCAAATTCCCTCGATTAAACTGCCGGGGCCTACACTCTCACTTATAAGCAAGCACATTTGTGAGGCAGGATTACATTACAGGGGAATCAATTCTAACTGGATTGTTACAATTAGATGACCTGAGTTTGCTAAAAATCAGTAAGTAATTTTCTGTGTTTTATCACTTTCTGGATTTGGCAAGGGTGCAGGACAATAAAATTAAAAAACGCTGTTGGTAATATTTATAATTACAGAACCTCCACTTGTAAAACCGCAGATCAGATCTCTTGGGAATCATGAATACAGACACAAAGACGGCATGCAGGCGATGTATCTAGATGTAAACAAAGCCAAGCAGAGTGTATACAGCTGACCTCTTTGTCACGCATAGTTAACTCACCATACAGAACCATACAAAGCATTATTGAGACTACACGCCAGACACTGATGGCGCAATCAAACTCTCTCTGTCAAGCCGATCAGCAAGACACACCAAAATCGATAAGGAATAAAAGACCATCAGCAGATCTGTCATCAGCTGGCTGCTGATACACAAATGAGCACAACAGCAGCAACAATGATAGCAGCAGTCAGACAAGCTGATCATTACACACTCTCAGCAGAAAAAAGGGAGAGGCAAAGAAACACAGAGACAGACAGGCTTGTTGGCTTTGGCATAGAGTTTGGAGAGGAGTGTTATCTGAGGAAGGCAGAGGTGGTGATTGAGAAGAAAAACCAGAGTGAAACTGCCAGGGCAGAGTGGCATACATGTCCACTGCATCAAACTAAGACATATCAATGCATCAGAAAGGAAATGAAAGAGAGAGGAGGAGCGGTATGAGATAAGACAAGAGGTAGTATTGTCGAGAGAAGGCTGAAGACTGTTTGCAGTGAAAAATGATGACAGAGAAACAAACAAAAAAAGAATGCGGGCAAATTACAAAGCCTTCTTCCAGAAGAGAAAGGTTCATTTTCAGCTAAGCAGAGACAACAAACACCAACATCATTCATCCTACCTGAGTTCCTCTTGGTGATGAACTTGACATCATCACAGGCTCCCGAGGCGAGGAGGAGGAGGAGGAAGAGGGGGGATATGGTCTTCATCTCTCTGCTCTCCACTGGCACCTTGAGAAGACAGGATGGAGTGAGAATAAAATATAAAATAACCAGCATGTATGTTTTGGATTACTACGTTTAAATCTGCATATAACAAGAAAACTACATATTTACAACAACAGTTAACATCAAAATGTGCTGAAATTATAAGTCAGTTCCCTCATGATGTTCTCTCAAACTTTAGAGAAAACCTGCCACTAAATGAAAAGGAAAAAATCCTTCATTGTTGCAGAGCTGCACACAGGATTTCTGCCAATGTATTCCAAGGCTGGTGGGCTTAATCTTCAGGGACTCTGAAGCAGCTCACTTAGAAACCAAGATACAATGCTTGTAAAGCTCCCCAGCAACATCCATTAGTTAAAAGTCTTCCTTGACCAGCAAGCACCCCATACTCAGTAAGCACACACTATTGAGAGAGCTAAGTTTTAGCATTATGCTAAAACAATGGTTTGAAGAAGTAGGAAATTTGCCAAAACTGAATTTGAATATCACAGAATATATGAAAAATATTACTGAAAATTCCATGTAGATGCATGTTAGCCAGGATCCATGTTACTACCACTGGGAAATGAGGTATTGGAGTGGTATTCTCTCAAAATAAATTTTGAGAGAATAAGAGTGAAAACACAACACTGTTGACAGTCCACTGCTTTCCCCACCAGAGCGACACTGAGACCAATATAACATTCTTTTTAATGTTCTTCTTTTGGATTTGATACGATTTCAACTCAATGATGACATTTTTTTTTTTTATCTCCGAGCCTTTACAGGACAAAATGAAAAAACAGAAAACAGGCAACCTCTTGTTGCATGTGGGCCAATATTCTATAAAACATAAAAAAGAGAAAAACTTTATTAGATGTATAGCAAACAGAGCAAGCAACAGAAAAAAATATTAATATTGATCTGAAACACAAGATTGGTGAGGTTTTGAAAACATCTTTCTTTTTTTCAACTGATTAAATCAAAATCCTGGAACTAAATTAGATTTAACCACAGGCTGTGAATACAAAAGCTGCTGAGGCTTTGGGGACACACACTTTCTGAGCCAGCCATGTGAAATCACATTGACAGAACGCAATCAGATTTTTTCATGCTTTCTGTGTACAAACCGTATGGGTGCGCGCACACACACACACACACACACACAAACTCAGAGAAACCAGGGAAAGATCAAAGATGAAGATTGGCCATGGCAGCAGTCATTCATTCATTGTATTTTTCCTACACATGACAATAAAAGAGAACTCAAACTCCAGCTTGAGTGCTGATTGAAATCACATTTCATTCACATGAACAGTGGGATAGCTGATGACAGAACCCGGGATAGTGTAGATATGTGAGCCACAGCTATTTTCCTTTCAAGATGGGCACTGATGGGATGGGCATCTAAAGCTGGGAACAAATGAGTGTGGAGAACAAAGCCAAAAGAACAAAAATATGATGAAGAATGCTGCATGTTGTTGCTGCTTACAGTGGGAAATTATTCATCTCTGCAGGCTTTCAAGGCATCCTGCCTGTCACCACTTGTCGATTAAAGTAGAGTATTGCTCAAAATTTTAATATTTGATTTAAGATTAAAAGGCAAACATGGTATTGCATATTTATGATTTTTATTTTATGAGAAAAGCCAAAAGAAAAGTGCAATCACTTAAAAGAATGAGATCATCTGAGGTACCATGAGTCAATTCTTTACCACAATCCATCACACCAAACACTTTCATTTGTTACAACAAGACAAAAGGTGTAGGAGAGATGCAACTAATAACACCAGCACTAATGATGATCCATGTCAAGGAGTCCCAGTAAGCCACCGTGCACAATACCAGGGCACTGTTACTGAAACTCCTAAACCTATTATGTTGATTGTCTTAAGACTTAAAAAATAAGTTCCTACTGTTCAATAAAGAAAGCAAGTCTTTTGAAGCTGTATTAATACAGAATGGTATTTCTTGCAGAGCAGTGTTTCATGCCTTGTTTTCAGCAGACCTACAGCAGTTTCTTCACAGTTTACATATCTGACCTGGAAGTCACAAGGATTTTTTTGGCGATGGTGAAGATGGCACTCCTCACCTTACCATTATTTAGTTATGTCTGTGTGTACCATGCAGTAACCAGTCTTTCAACTGTACGAGCATAATGCATGTGATGGAAACCAGCCTCTTTAGCTCTCCACCTTAGGTCTCTATCTCACCAGCACTGACACAGGCCTTGTCCTAACACTTCCTTGTTTGAAGAAGCCATGAAGCATCTCCCAGGTGTGCTGCTGACACTAGCTACCAGGTTACTTAGCTAATTAGCTAGTAAACGTCTGCAGACATAAACATACCAGTGCTTCATTTGTCCATGAGGAGGTCCCGGAACACCGAGAGGGTGCTGTTCTGGCAGGGTCAGGTGGAGAGAACCGGGCCTGGGTCGAGAAAAGGGGGGTCGGGGGGTCTCTGACTATCGATCGATCGTCTAGCACCTGTAGCCTATACACACGCATGCGCACATAGACCCGCTACACACAGCACCGCCGCCGTCCATGTTGACGCTCCAGCCCCTGAACCAGCTACAAGCACTGATGCATACGTGGTGCCCACACAACGATGGGACTTATAAGTTTTCATTGGCTTTACACACTCATTCATTTACAGCACAAAGTCCCACACGCATCACTCCCAATCAATAACACGCCACGCGAGACTAGCAATAAAAAAACGTGTGCTTACCTTTCAGTTTCTTTTTTGAAAACCGCAAACCCACAAACCATCCATAGACTTATTCCTATACTCTTACTTTACTCCTATGGCTTAGAGAGTTTGTGTGTCCTTTAGTTGTGTCCTGCTGTTTTCTGTTTTCCTCCTTTCTACTTCATTCGCGCCCAAAATGCACTGGTTGCGTCATGGCGTAACCTGATGATTGACATCTGTCAGTCAATTGTTTTTCCCTTTTCCCCCCTCTTTTCTTTTTTCTCAGATCCAAAGTAAGCAAACGGGCGATCTATGAGTAACTTCAAAGAGAAATAAAACACAGCACAGATACAATGAGATAGACCTATCACATGCAGCTCATTTACAGATTTTGATTGACAGATGATCGAGGTTCAGGATCCAATCAAATAGGTACTGGTCCTGAGTTCAGGCAGGACCCGGCACAAATTAGCTAAGCACTGCCTGCACCTGTGCCATCCACTGCAAAGTTGTTGTTACAGTTCCTATTGGTCAATACCACCAACATCATCCTGTGCAAGCTGCTGATGTTTTTATTATAGTTTCCTGAAAAGTCTGTTGTTTCTGTAGACCGATTCTCCACAATTAAGTATTGAGATGCAAAAAACGTCCTCAAGAATAACAAAGCTTGTAAATGCAAACAAGGAGGACAAGAAATTGGTGTTAGTCTGGACCCAATGATAGAATTGCTAGAAATGACAAGAGATCTGGTCTATGAAAAAAAAACCTGACTCACTGGTTTAGAGTGAGGGAGAAGATGGAAGAAATGTCTGATAGATTACATGATTATGGACTTGTCCGTGACTGTCCGTGATAATTAGGGCGTTTTGTTTGATATGCTTATAAAAGTCAAAATGTAAGCTGCCTTGAAAGGAAATTTGAAATGTTTGTACAAATACTGAAATTTCACAAAAGAAAAGAACAGAACAAGCCAGAACAATGCTTTTTTTCCATTTGCAGGATTTGCTGCTGCAAGATTCATATCTCTTGCTTTTACAGCAAGACATTTACAACATAAGGCCTGCCTGTAAAAACCCAACAATACCTGGTTACAGCACATTCTGAATACCAGCAGTCTATAACCTTTTCACTGTTTGCTGCTAAAGGAACACTTTATTATTTTTTTAACACACTCATTTGTTTTCAAGAACGACATAAAACTACTCATTAAAAGAACATTAATAGAACAAATTTATAACAAGTGTCAGGCAGAAAAGTCGGATGAGTTGAAGCCAAGAACTTAAAATACATTCAAGAGTCAATAAGGGTTTTGTTGGATGATGGAGTCTGGTATAGTTAACTCACTGCAGAAGAAGTCATGAAGGTCTATTTAGACCTTATTAAAATCACCACAGTACCATGTAGAAAGCATTATGGGACATGAAACCTAAAGCTGTAGGCAACATGGTGATAATGAACTGTATAAAAATCACTAACAACACAATTCAACAGAGGCACATGGGACAAAGCAGGCTAAACAGAATTTGGAGGCCTTCTCTGTTTTTGTTTTGCATCTCCCCGCCCTCACAGGCTGCAGTCAGTCTCTGGTGCTCAGAGGAGGAAGAGAAGGTTGTGTCAGGTTATGTTATACTATAGCAGAAAAAAGCTAAATTGAGCTGTTGTCTTTAGGCAAAGATAGTGAAGCCGGAACTGTCTGACAAGCAGAGGGGTGAGTCAGTCATATGTGGGAAGTGTTTACATGGGTTATTCTGGAACAGTCAAACATAAATGGACAGAAAAATCTAATGCTGTTTAACATTAAGGCCTTGTATTTTTCAGGCATAAACACCTCCTCTCTTAACCAACATGGTATCCTGATATAGAGCTTGTGGCTACTGTTCTTTCACCATGATTTCCTGATCCCCACCACCTCAGAACCACTACAGAACAGAAAAAACAACTTGAGATTGGACTTCATTTCATATGTATTTAGGGTGGATATATATAAAATAAATAAATGAAAACTGCTTGATGGAAAAAAAACAGCATACTGCACTTTCCCCTTAAATCTGTCACATTGGTCTTTAAGGGCAAATCAAGGTACCCTAAAGTCTCACTGGACAGACAGGAGTATTCATGTGAACAGGCAGATTGACAGATACATCATGGACTTATCTGGGAAACTGGTGCAGAAAGAGGTGAGAGCTCCTGTTGAGGAACAGAGGTCCAGCAGAGAACTGACAGCAAGGTACCTGCATGGACAAGACACAGCTAGTTGTGGAGAAGAAGACCTTGTGTATTGACCTTTGCAGGTTCTTTGTCCAGGCTATGATGTTCTCCTCTGGCCATCCAACCCACACTTGGTCAACACACCAATGTGCTCACTTTGCCATGAAAGAAAACCATTGAGCACATCATGAGCTGCTGTCCAAAGGCTCCAGGGAAGGTCAATACCAATATAAGCACAACCCAGTGCTCAAGACAGTTGTAGGTGTGAATCTCATACTTCATTGCAAACGTGTGGCAAGCATACAGTCGTCCAACTGCCATTCAAAGCAGCAAATCCTCAATTATGCAGATTGAAATTCAAATACTGTACAGTAGTCATGCAGGAGGAAATTAGCTGAAGAGGCAAAATCTGTTTCTTGTACCAGGCTGTAAATATGTTTGTTTCTGCAATAATTTTGCTCATTTTAACACGGGTGTCTTTGGGGATTGACTCACTCTTGGGGCCAATCTCTAGAGCAGCCATTTGAAGCAGTACAGTTTTTGATATTTGGCCTCATTTTTCAGCTTTGGAGGTTGCCACTTGGTCAAAAGCAGCTTCATCAGAGCACCAGGACACGGAGGGTGCAGAGAAAGACTCCAGGTGGCTCCCCAGATAGCAGAGTGCATCTTGTGCCCATGCTTTGGTTTCTATTGGCTCTGCATGCACCCTGGTTACATGGCTACTTCTGAGCCTGGAATTGTTCTGGCACTCTAGAAAATCTTCTGGCTGTCTGGCAGCACTGAAGAATAACACAAACAATCTATGGGCAAGGCTCAGGCCATAGAGCCATGTACTGGGCATACACATTGGGCCAGAAACTTTAGTACAAAATGGGATTTTTTCCCATGAACCTAAGCTGCATTGCCTGAGTGAGGGGTCAGACAACCTGAGAATACATCACTGGTGATGACCCCTGGCTAAGCATCAGTAGATGTTTCATTACAACTCCAAGAAAGATGTAATGGAAGACTAAATGAAAAAGCAAGGCCTATTAAACCAACACAGTACAAAGAGATGAAGACTTTTATTACACACTGAGTCACACACATGCCCTGTAGCTTTCCATGGACAGAAGAGGACATTTTTGATCCATCCACTTTCTGAACCTCTTAGTCTGAAATATAGAGAGGCTTAATGTAACTGCTGAAGGCTGTGTATTTTGTGTGTGTGTGTGGTCCATGGTTTGTAGCAAAAGCAAAGTTTACACAAATTTTTTGTGAGAGGTGGGAAAATCTTCCTATTAAATTTTAATTCAAAATAAAGAAGCATCACCTACTGTAACTACAGCCATAGTCGTAACCCAAATCACACCGGGCTCCAGACAGTAACTGTGCAATTACCAGAGCTCAGCAACCAACTAAATTAAAAAAAAAAATCTAAATTTATCAGAAAAACAAAACAAAAAAAAGATAATAAAATCAAAAAGGGGACAGGAGGTAAGTCAAGTTTTTGATTTCTCCACATTAGTAGCATGCTACCCTTTAAAATAACAAAAACACAATAACAAATTTCAACATGTAGATGACACAGTGTTTATCATCTCTTACACAAGCTGCCAATGTTAGCATACCTCAGTTAGTAACTAACCATCTACAGTAACATTTTTTTTTTCATATTGTTTGAAACTTTGCTCCGTCTCTAGGCCATTTCCATTTCACATCACTTGTCATCTTTTCAAACTAAACAGAAACTTTTTTCCTTTACAGTGTCAAAACATTGTCTTCTGGTCAAAAACAAATTATGCACAAATGGGGCAATTTCTAAAGCAGGCTATTATGTTGAGGTAAGTAGTGCATTTCAGCCAGACTATGCTCGGTGTTAGCAAGGTGCAGCAAAGCCATTATCTACCCAGAATATGTAGGTGTGAGAGTTCACTTGTGGTGACCTTTCTCCCTATAGATACATACTTTATTGATTAACAGGAGATTTTTTTAACCTATGAGAAACACAGACACAGAGAACAGCGGCTGCAATGATTTTATCATGCATAATTTCACAACTCACTTTAGCTTGAGGATACTACAAGTCCTTTCATTGCTCTCACACACTTTTTTCCCTTCAGTTTTATACTCTCATACCCTCACACGCACATTAAGCTTTCCCTCTCTCACACAAGCTCACTCATAGTGGCAGCAGTCTTCCTCTTACACTCTGATTCACACATAGGCCCCCTCATCACCAAGTACTGAGCTCTCTTTATCCTGTCCTCTCTGTCGCCCCCTCTGCACTGCCTCACATCCATCACACCCATCACACCCATCAACA